>CAUYLG010026312.1:0-44417 GCA_963573385.1 Cacajao melanocephalus | reverse complement strand
CCGCCCGGTGATGTTTTTTCTGCTTCTTAGTTTTCCTTTGGCGGACGCCCCTTCCCCGCACAGCTGGACCTTCCCGGTTCAGCTGTGCTTACTGTGAAACTCTCAGTCCTCAGCGCTTCCAATTGCTGTTCTCCTTGTGGGGACGGGGCCAGCCGAGCCGGAGTCGTCCCGTATTCTCCGCGCCGAGAAGCGCCGTGCTGGGGCGCCGGCAAAATAGCCGCGCCGGCCAAAAAAGTCGCGCTGGCGACCCGTGTGGCTCCTCCGCCGGGAATCTCCTAGTCTGTGGGCAACAAATATTCGTCTGAAAGTGCGGCGTCCACTCGCTGTCTGCGCTTTCACTGGGAGCTACAATCCTGAGCTGTTGTTAATCGGCCATCTTGGATCTCTCTCCCGCATCTTTTTTTTTTTTTAATTGTGATGGAGTCTCACTCTGTCACACAGACTGGAGTGCAGTGGCGTAATCTGGGCTCACTGCAATCTCTGCCTCCCCGGTTCAAGCAATTCTCCTGCCTCAGCCTCCCAAGCAGCTGGGACTACAGGCGCACACCACCACACCCAGCTAAGTTTTGTATTTTTAGTAGAGATGGGGTTTCACCATATTGGTCAGGCTGGTCTCGAACTCCTGACCTCGTGATCCACCCACTTCAGCCTCCCAAAGTGCTGGGATTACAAGTGTGAGCCACCACGCCTGGCCAACTGCACCCAGTTTTCTATTGGGGAACATTCTGCTCCCACTCTCAGTCATCTGGGCACGTGGTCTGGGGCTGGCCAGTCAGCATCCGGACATTCCATCTTTCTGGTCACAGCCATTGGTTCAGGGATAGGTGCATGAGCTACGCTGGGGCAATCACAAGTGTCCTGGGAACTCCTGGTACCAAGAAAAAGGCCAAGAAAGAGACATTCTCTTCTCATATGGGATTGGGACATGAAAGCAGCATAAGTCTGGAGCTGCCTGAGACCTCTGTAACGTCACTTGGGAAGCACCTGCCTGAGGATGAAGCCAACAAGAGGAAAAGAGGAAAATGAGAAGGAGATGAGAGGGAGAAGAAGTGGGGGGTGGAGAGAGAGGGGCAGGGGTGGGTAGGAGAGAGAGAGAGAACTCAGTATGATTTCTGGATATAGCCTTGCCTGTCCCTGGATTTTCAGCTTGAGATAAAGTAGCTCCCTTTCTTCAGAAAAATTAATTGGAATTGTATCTGTTGCTTGTAATAGAAATAATCTTCACTTATTCAGGGGCTAAAAACACCTATGTTGTCCAGGCACGGTGATTCACACCTGTAATCCCAGCACTTTGGGAGGCCAGGGCGGGCAGATCGCTGAAGCTCAGGAGTTCAAGATCAGCTTGGGCAACATGGTGAAACTCTGTCTCTACAAAGACAAATAAAAAACAAACAATAACAACAAGAAAACAAAGATGAACCAGGCATGGTGGTGAGTGCCTGTAGTCAGCTACTTAGGGGGCTGAGGTGGGAGTATCATTTGAGCCCAGGAGTTCTAGGCTGCAGTGAGCCATGATTGTGCTGCTGCACTCCAGCCTGAGCAACAGAGTGAGACCTTGTCTCAAAAAACAAAACAACAAAACAAACACAGAACATCTACATCAAAAGATTGCTGTGTGGATCAAAGGGGAAGGTAATGTAAGCAAAAATGTTTCTCTACATTGTATATGGCTGAATGACGGTAAGTTATTAATGAAGTGTTAAAGCAGGAACACACATTTCATGCGAATGATGAGTCAGTCCAGTTCTGTTTGAGAGGCTGGAGAAAATGGACTTTTACAGTTCTTGTCTGAGAAAGAAGGAATTTTTGGAAGTGCGAATTCTTGTCCCCTAAAGTTTCAGTTCACTGGGTGCAACTTTTCTAAGGATAAGGTGTCCTTGCATTGGGTCACACTGTTTTTTGTTTTTTTTTAATTGCACTTTAGGTTCTGGGGTACATGTGCAGATCATGCAGGATTGTTGCATAGGTACATACATGGCAAGGTGGTTTGCTGCCTCCATCCCCCCGTCACTGATATCTGGCATTTCTTCCCATGTTATCCCTCCCCAATCTCCCCACACCCCGCTGTCCCTCCCCTAGCACCCCCAACAGACCCCAGTATGTGATGCTCTCCTCCCTATGTCCGTGTGTTCTCATTGTTCAACACCCGCCTATGAGTGAGAACATGCGGTGGTCACACTGTTTCTTATATGACTTGTTCCAAGGTTGGTTACTTTACAAGAGGCCATAACATAGCAAGGAAAGATACCTGGCCTGTTTGGGCAAGTCCCTGCCTGGCTCTAAGTCTCTGATTTTGTCACCTGAGTGGGGCTGGACTGGGCCTTCTTCTGGGGAGCACGTGGCTCTGGCCCACTGTGGTCCTGCTCTTCCAGACCTTATCCCGGAACAGGAGAATTCTGCCCCGCTCCGGAGTCTGCAGCACGCACTGGTGCCTGGTTCCTGGATTCTCCAGAGAAGCCACGCATCAGAAACACAGCCCATGCCAGAAAGAGGCTCTTTCTGGAGTCTGGCAGACATTTCCGACTCACTGTCCCTTCCCTGTCTATTCCAAAAAATTCAATTTCTTAACCTGGGTTGCAGCCACGTGAGACCACGTGACACGATTCTGGTGAAAGAAATGTAAAGTGGAAATCTCCGGGGGCTGCCTCTTCCCTTTCCAACCTTTTCCTGTTTGGAGCATGGGCATGAAGTGCTTAGTGCGAGGACACAAACTATTGTGAGGATGACGGAGTGGAAAGATCTGGACTCCTGATGGCACTGCTGAGATGCTGAGAAGCCACCACAGTGTTGGGCTGCTTACCTCTGGACTTGCCATCTGAGAGAAAGAATCCTCCCTCCTTTTTTGGGCTTAAGCTTCCATAATTGGGGTTTTTGATATATGTAACCACATGCATTCCTGACACACTAAGCTAGCACTTACCTGCAACCATTCTCTCTCTCTCTTTCTTTCTTTTGTTTTTTTTTTAGAGAGAGATGGGGGGTCTTGCAAAGTTGCCCAGGTTGGTCTTGAACTCCTGAGCTCAAGCAATCCTCTCACCTTGGCCTCCCAAAGTGCTGGGATTACAGGCATAAGCCACCACACCTGGCCAGTATTCTCTCTTAAGTTCTTTCTAGCTGTGTAGTCCAACTTTTTTTTTACTTGCATCTGGGACCACAATGACAGAATTGGAGTAATTTTATACTTATTAATTATAATAATTCTACTACCAGTAATAATTATTTTCGAGTGCCTCCTAAGTACTAGGAATTGAGCTAAGTGATTTTATCCCTAATTCAATGGTCCCAGGAAACAAATACTATTATTTTCCTCATTTTCAGATGAGGAAACTGAGGCTCAGAGATGACAAATGGCTGGTTCCAATTCACACAGCTAGAATGAAAGCTGGGCTCTCAACCTACGTCTGCCTTACACCAAAACTCCTGCTCTTCATCCTCAGCATGCCTAGTTGACCAGGCTTAGTTAACAGGTAGGGAAACTGAGGTCCAAGAGGAAGAGTTACTTGCCCAAGGTCACACAGTAATTTCAGGGAGTCATGTTACAAGAAACCAGATCGACTGGGTCCCTATTTCAGGCCTCTTTCTATGATATCCTGCTGCTTAGCAAATGCCAGGGCCTGAAGACCAGGCTGAGGTCTGGATAATGGGAGCTATTGAAGGTTCTAAGCAGAATTAGGAGAGTGTTCCACATGCCAGGGGAGGGCTATGGAAACACATCTTCTTCATTCAGCTATGGTGGAGAAGGAAGAGGGTGGGAGGACTGATATTTTACAGGCCCAGCAACTTCCTGAGCAATGTCCCTTAGCCAGACAATGGCTCTTTCCCCTGGTTTGTCCGTCACAGATGGCTGGGTCCCCTGATCCCAGGAGCTGATGTCTGATGCTCTGCAGATTACACTGATGGTGGGGGCCGGCTGGGGAGGATGCCGTGGCATGACCACTCCGCCATCCTGTGCCAATCAGATGGTGCTGGCTGCCTAGTGCAGAGGTCCGCGAGGCAGGGGACCCTGCAGTGGAAACTCCCCAGATGAACTTGGGGACTCTCCACTTACAGTCTCCTGCTTGTTTATTTTCTTCACCCATCCCTGGCAGGATTTGGGTGTTTGTTTAAGTATTCAGGGTTTGGGATCCAAGAGAACCAGCGATGAGTGTAATAGGGAGTTACGCTTGTAAATGTTGAAATCACACAGGCCAGGGCTCAAATCCCAGCTCTACCACCTATATATAGCCTGTGGTATAGGCTATACCAAGTCAGTTAATTTTCCTGTTTACAAAAATGGGGACAGAGGAAAATCTACCTCATGGGGCTGTTAGGAGTGATAAAGAAGGTGATGCACCAAAAACCTTTAGCGTGATGTCCACCATGGTAAGCGCTCCAGAAGTGGTTAAAACTCCACCCACCCTTCTTAATGACACGCTTCTGGTGAAAGAAATGTAAAGTGGAAATCTCCCGGGGCTGGGCCCATTAAGAAGGGTGGGCGGAGTTTTAACCACCCTCTCTGCATAATATAGGGAAATCTTTGAGCCTCATTTTCCTCTTTTGCAAAATGGGGATCATGATGCCGTCTTCTTCTAGCTACTGTGAGGATTTCAGTGAGAAAGCAGTGTAAACACATTTGGTGGGCCGAGTGTGGTGGCTCATGCCTGTAATCCCAGCACTTTGCGGGGGCCAATGTGGGAGGATCACTTGAGCCCAGGAGTTCAAGACCAGCCTGGGCAACATAGTGAGGCCCCCTCGTCTCTACGAAAAACAAATAAAACAAAAGTAGCTGGGCACAGTGATGTGCACCTGTAGTTCCAGCTACTCAGGAGGCTGAGGTGGGAGGATCGCTTGAGCCCAGGAGATCAAGGCTGAAGTGAGGCAAGATCGCACCACTGCACTCCAGCCTGGGCAACAGCATGAGGCCCTGACTCAAAAACTGAACAACAGCAAAAACAAAACCAAAAAATGTGTTTGTGACTCTCAGTTGTCAGCTTCTCAGCTGAACTGTGTTGCCTAAATTGGATCCCCCACCTTGCCCACAAGCCAGCTAACCACCCTAACAAAGCATTTCCGCTTCCTTTTAACTCCAAATACTGGTTAACCAACCCAGGCGGGGGCTTGGCTACACATACCTGGTATTCCAGAACAAAGGGGTTGGGCCTTGAAACCTGACTCTTCCCTTGGACAAACTGCTTCAGCACTGGGCCTCAGTCTCTTTCTCTGTAAATGGAAGTGATAATACTGACTTCATAGGGTTGTTGAGAAAAATCACATGTAACTGTGCATTTAAAACACATAGCACTCTGTCCTGCACATAGTAGATATTCAAGATATATTATTGTTTTTATTACCTCCAATGGTCAATCTTAGCCTGGTTCTGAGTAGGTAAAGAGGGAGGAAGGGAGTTTTTCATGGAACCCTCTTGCTCAGGTAGGGAGTAGAAGGGAGGGCCAGAGCTCCTATTGAATGCCGGGGATGCTCACGGGGAACAGCTTACCTCATCCTCACAACAACTCTTTCAAGAGTGGCATTATTAACCCCATTTTTACAGATGGGGAAACTGAGGCCCACAAGGGGCAGTTTGCTGCTTAAGGTCACATTGAGAGGTTAGGTGGGGATGGGGACCAGGATTTGAAGAGATAATCCTGAGTCCAGAGCCTTCCTGCCTGACTGTGAAGCTGCCTGCAGAGGTGGGGCTGGGTGGGGCTGGGTCCATGAGTGATTCAGGTAAGAGTCAGCTCTGGTTTTCCAAATAGTGGGTGGGGCCCAGCAGGAGTGAGACCTCTCCAGAAGCATTGTAATTCAGGCTCTAGCTAGGGTGAGCAGGAGGGCATGTGATTGGTGTGGATAATGGGGAGGGGGCTATGCAGAGAGAAATCCTACCATTTGTCACCAGTGGGGTATAGGGAAGGAGGCCCTTGCTGCCTTAGCTGGGAAAGGCTCAGGGCCTGGGGTGAAGCTGGACCTGTGGGACAGTTGGGGGTGCTGGCCCATGGGACAAGCTGGAGAAGGCAGGGAAACTGAGGCAGCCAGCCAGTGCTACTTTTGGCAGTCATCACAGCATATGGGTGGGTTGGCAATCACTTCAATGAGGCTGGCCCTGGACCTGGTCTGTTTTTTTAATGCATTCACAACTCCTGCAGATACTCATTCATTTATTTGTTCAAGCAACCAACATTCCCTGAATATCTTTTATCTGCCAGATCCTATACTTGGCCTTGGGGCTACAAGAGTGACCAAGACTCTCATAGCCTCATAAGGGAGGACGGGGAGCAGAGGGACAATGTGGCCAGGAGTGGCACTGCTGTGGCCAGGGAAGGCACAGGGGCTTCCTAGAGGAGAGAAAGGGGAGGAGGAGGGGTGTTAGAGGAGGCCTCCCAGGGGACACGGGAGGTGGACTTGCCCTGTGAGTGGAAGCTCACCATACTGAGGACTAGGATGGTGACACCAGTCCTAGACACTTAGACTATGGGCTTTGCAGTAAGGAGCAGGCAAAAGTGGCCCTGTGCTGTGGTCTCTTTCCCAGGGCTGGGCCAAGGGCTACCCCTGACGTCTCCTCTGTATATCTGGCTGCATGCTGGGACTGTTGGGGGTGCTGGCCCATGGGCCAAGCTGGGAGAAGGCAGGGAAGGTTTGATCCTCCTCATCCCCTGAGGTGGATCAAACACAAGAAGCCCAAATTCAAATTCCACCTACCCATGCCAGCTCCCCTTCCCTGGGTATTACCAACAGCATTGAGCCAGAAAGCTAGGTATCCTCAGTACATTTCTTCCCCTAAGCTCTAGTGCTAATCGGTCACCAAGCCCTGGCACTTCTGCCACCATTTCTCTCATCTACCTTCTCCCCACTCCACGCTCTTGGTCCAGCCCCGTCCCTGGACAGCTGCCCCGGCATCCTGCCTGCTCTCTCAGACTCCGTCCTCTCCTGCATCGCAGCCGTGTTGACATCTGCAGTGCTGGTCACAGAGCCTGGCCACAGTGAGGGCTCAATTGCTTCATGCTGGAACTGGACCAGTCCTCAGAGGCCATCTGATCTGCTCATTCTGTTGTTCAAATGGGGAAACAGAGGCCCAGTGAGGCCTAGAGGCTTGTCTATGGTCACAACATGGAAGAAGTGACTTGGACTCACTTCTGATTCTGAGGTGGGAAGGTTCTTCCCATCAGTGCCAAGGCCACACAAGTGTTCCTTGTTTTGAATGCAGATGGGTGGCTTGGAAGTCAGCAGGAGGCACAGGTGTGGTGACTTGATGGGCTCAGGGCCCAAAGGGAGGGAGGCCTGGGAGTGGAAGATGGAACCTCATTCAAGCCCATCTCTCCTTTCTTCTTACCATAAAGTCTCTCTTTCTTTGGGCAACTGAACCCCATACCTCCACTCTGTCACCATCCCTTTTGCTGATAATCCCATCTCCTTGCCCTGTGAATTCCAGGGGTCCTTGATCTGGGGAGGTAGGGAAGGCTGAAGCTGGTCTGGGCACACTGAGAGCCCCACGCCCTCTGCCTGCCCCACTCCTTCTCAAGGTTTGCCCTGGCTTGCTCCGTCTCCCTAGGGCAGCTGGCTTTTGTCCCAGGGGAGCATGGGAACAGCTTGGATGAAAATGGGGAGGGGCTTCCCAGCAGGTCTCACCTCTCCCACCTGGCGTAATTTCTGCACCCAGTGATGCCCAGCAGCCAGCACAAGAAACTCTGAGCCCTCCCGCCGGCCTTCCCCACTGTGGGGCCCACAGGATGGCTGGGTGTGCTGGAGAAACTGAGGGAGAGGACTTGCGGGTGCCAGGACCAGGAGACTGTGGGTGACTTTGGGCCTATCCCTTCCTCCTAGGTGTTTCCTGAGCTGGAGGAAAGGGGAGCTGGATGCTGGGATTCTGTAAATTCAGTGGTGGATGTGAGTCCAGCTAGAGTATGGACCCTGGCAAGCCCTGGAATCTGAGTTCAGAGATCTTTGAAAAAATGCCTCCTGATAACTGAGCACCTACTACATGCTGGGCCCAGTACCAGGAGATTTGTGTGTATTACCTAACTGAATCTTACAACCACCCTCTGGATTGGTTTTTGCTATTGAGCTGATTTTATAGATGAGAACACTGAGGACTAGAAAAGATAAGTACCTTGTGACACAGCCAGTAAGCTGTGGAGTCTGGATTTGAACTAGGCTCTCTTGGACTTTGGAGCCCAATCTCTTCATTTATGGCAGAGAAATGTGCTTTCAGAGGGCCGAGACCAGCCCATGGGGGAAGTAAGTCCTTCCGTTGGCTCTGTCTGAGGGCTAGTGAGTTTCTGGTCTAGGAAACCACGTGCACACCAGGCTGGACTGCCCCGTTTCTGGCCCCCTTTCTTCTCTGCGGGTCAGGGTGTGTGGTTCAGACCAGCAGTTTCTATCCTCAGTTCTGTCCCCAGGCCCTGGGTGACCTCAGCATTAAACATGACTCTGAGCCTCAGTTTCCTGTCTGTATCTAGTGCCACCAGGCATTAGAAACTCAAGTGCTTCAAGGATCTCGGGTGAAAAGCCGCCTTAGTGACGATCATACACTAATTAATAAAATGCCTTGGCCAGGGCTGGGCAGAGGAAGTAAGGGGGCGGCCGAGGTGACAGCTGGAGGGAGGGGCGGGGGTGGAGCCGGGGGAAGGGTTGGGAGGGATGGGCCGGAGCTCCAGGCACTGTGCGAGGCGCACGCACCGGATCCTGCAGTCTGCGTCCCGCACCCCAGCAGCCGCGCCATGAGCCGTGAGTGCGACCCCCGTTCCCCGCGCGCCCAGGAATTTTCTTGGCCTCCTGGCAGAGCCTTGAATGCCAGGCTCAGCCCCTCGTCTCTCTCCTCTGCAGGGAGTCTCTCGCTCCGGTTCTCGCTGTTCCTGCTCCTACTGCAGCCGCCCCCGGTCCTGCTCGCGGACCCCGGGGAGCCCACGCCAGGTAGGCGACCCCATCCCTCCCCACGGTAACTCCCGGTCCTGTGCCCCTGGCCTGGTTCGATCCCCTCCTCTCCCCTCCAGCGGGCCCAGCTTCCCCTTTCTGCTCGCGGTGCGTGAGAAAGGACTGAGGCTGAGTCTGTCGGTGGGATGGGAGCTCTCTGAAGCCCCCTGGGGGTGTAGCCTTGGTTAATGGGCTATCGAGTTCTTTTAGGGGAAACAGCAAACTGGGATCTGGTGCCGCCGACGTGGGGAGAAGGGACAGTCCCTATCCATGCCCCTCACCTGTTCTGGGCCCCCAGATGTCTAAGCGGCCTCCATGCCCAGCAGCCCCGCTGTTTCCTATAGGGGCCTCTTTGGGAGGAAGCCGCAGGCATCAGGGGGAAATGAATTCCCTTTCTCCAGCCTCCAGCCATCATCCTGATTCCTATTGCCAGTGGAGACGGTCTCCCCTGGTGAATACTTCGGGAGCAGATGGGAGATGGAAATACAGTTAGGAGCCAGGATGCTTCCTCTGGGGTTTAACCCTCACCTAGGAGGCCCCCACTGAGCAGTTGGGGAAACTGAGGCTCAGGAGGTGCCATGATCCCCCAAGCTCACACAATACATGGTGGGCCCAGGATCTGAACTCAGGTCTGCCTCTGCACACTTTGCAAGGTCTTTCCACAGAAGGCTGCTTCTACCCACAATGGACCCTGAGCCACTTGGGGAGATTGATGGGGAAATTCCACACCTCCCTCCCCCATGCATGTGCTAGGTTCCAGGTGAAGGAATTCAGCTCCTCACTGAGCCAACCTTCCTCCCCCAGCTTACTGATTCTGTGTGTGTGTGTGTGTGTGTGTGTGTGTGCGCACGCATGGGTCCCAGCTAGACACAGTTTCCTCCACCACCTAGCTGTGTAAAGTCTCTAAAATGAGGCCCAGAGAGGGCAAGAGGGGGCAGAGGGGATCTGTGCATTCTGCTGTGATGCTCTAAGAATCTGGTGCGTGGAGGAGAGAGGAAAGATATGTACATGGACTTGGGATCAGACCAGGTTTCCTGAAGGAGAGGCTTCGGGTGGGTGGCATTTAGGGAACCCAAAGAGAGGATGGAGGGTGCTCTAGGAAAGGATTTGGGTTGAACAGAAGTCTGGTTTGTGGGCAGAGGAAAAGAAGACTCATGCGGCCAGCACTTTCAAGTTTACAAAGGTTGGTTGTAGACATCTACTTCTTTAGTGCTCTTAACAGCTCTGCCAGAGAGCTGCATTAGACCCACTCTACAGAAGGGGACTCTGAGACCCACAGGGAGTGAGGCCACTTGTCTGAGTCCTCTCAGTGAGCCGGTGGTAGGGAAGAGAAGGGGCTCATCAGGCTGCCTCGCTGACCCATCTTGTCAGTCCTTAGATCAGCCCAGCACTTCCTCTGAGGCCCCATCTGGTCCCATCCAGGCACCCTGGGTATACCGCCTGCCCGCCTGTTTTCTTTTTTAGTCCATTCACTAATGCACAATGAGGCATGGTCTGTGCTATTTGGTTTCTTGCCTTTTCTGTTTCCTTTTATATAATAAATGTTTAAACGGAATTGTTTTTTTCATTCCCAAGGGCTTGTTTATGCCAGTCCTTGGCTGGGGCCTGGAGACACGGAGCTGGGAGGAGCTTACAGGCGATGGTGGAGACAGAAATGCCGACAGACCGTCCTGCAAGGGGACCAGGAGTGTGCGGAGCTCAGGGAGGGAGCAGCTGCCTCTCAGGGCAGAGAATTGAGGGAGGCTTCTTGGATCTGATGACATTTGGACTGGACCTTGAAGGAGGCAGTGGGTAGGGGAAACACTGAGAGACTCGACCGGGAAACACCGTAGGGAATTGGGAGCAGGAGACTGAGGTTGGATGCGTCACATGGACGTGAGACTGGAGGCCGGAAAACCGGTACTGAGGCTCCACCAGGATCTAGGAAAGAGCAAGTGACAGGTGGAGTGCAGGGGCAGAAAATCTGGGTTGCCCTCGTATTGCCAAGTCTGTGAGTAAACTGAGGCCCAAGCTACTTGGGCATCTGCTCCAGGAAACCAAAGCCTGTGTTTTGCCGCTAGAGGCAAAGGAGATGAAGAGATGAGGGCTGCAGACTCACCTGAGAGGGCAGGCGGTATACCCAGGTGCCTGGATGGGGCCAGAGGGGCTTCAGAGGAAGTGCTGGGCTAATCCAGGGACTGACAAGATGGGTCAGCGAGGCAGCCTGATGAGCCCCTTCTCCTCCCTACCACCGGCTCACTGAGAGGACTCAGACAAGTGGCCTCACTCCCTCTGGGTCTCAGAGTCCTCTTCTGTAGAGTGGGTCTAATGCAGCTCTCTGGCAGGGCTGTTGAGAGCACCAAAGAAGTGGATGTGTACAACCAACCTTTGTAAACTTGAAACTGCTCGCCACGTGAGGAAGAGAATGCTGCTTCTGCCTCTCTGGTGGGGAAGGAGATGGAGGCCAGCCTGGAGGCAAGGCTGTACTGAGCGGGGGACCCTGAATGCTCAAGTCCTTCCCTTCTAGTCCCTGGACTTGACTCAGTGTCCATCTCCTAGATTGGGATAGAGCACGACCTGGCAATCAAAGCTGCATACTAGGCAGAGGGGCTTCAGGCCAGCTGACCCTGGCACATGGGGCAAGATCCCAGCTGTGCAAAGGCTGCCCTGCTTCCTGCGCCTGCTCTCACCAGCACCAGCTGTGTCTGTGGGCCAGGAGCGGGTTTCCCCTCTAGCTGGCTTTTCCAGCTGCAGGGCCCAGCTGTCTGAGTCCGGTGCGGTGGTGCTTAGGTGTGGGAGCTGGGGCCCAGGCTGGATCAGTGAGGGTCCCCCGCCTTTTTTTTCTCTCTGGCTGCCAGGTCCCCGAAGCCTCTCTAAATATTATTCTTTAGGGGATTTGGGTCCTGCCTCTTCTCTGGGCAGTAGTGCAGCCTGACGCCTCCGTATCCTGGAGGACTTGGTGTTCCCTGGCTGTGCCTGTCCCTTAGTCACGCTCGGTCCTGGACCTGGAGTTTTGACTTTTGGGTTAGGGAATCTTTCCTTGCCCAAACTCTTGGAAAGGTTCTGGCACAGGCAGTCCTGGACAGTCCTCATCTGTGGGGGTGGGGACTAGCAGCTCAGCCTTTTGGGTGTGTGTGTCTTGTGTGCAGTGTGGTGTGCTGATCATCCCTGCCTCTGCGTGACCTGGGGACTCAGCGAGAGCAAGCAGAAAGGTTCTCTGCTGATGGGGCTGTGGGTGGAGGGTTGTATCAATACAAATAATGGAGAGGGACAGATTGGCTCTACCCAGAGTAGAGGGCCTGGTCGTCAGAATGGAAGGCCTCCTTTAGCCCACCTGCTGAACCCGCCTCATGGGATTTACAGAAAAATAAGGTTCCAGGGGTGGGAGGGACTTGCCCAAGGATGCACGGCCAATCAGAGCAGCCACTCTCTAATACAGCTTTCCTGAGCAACTACTTGGTGCCTGGCCATGTGCTGGGTATGGGGGACTCAAAGTGAATTAGACTCGATGCCTGCATCTCCCTGGTTCTCTTTCTTGATGAACGGGGGTGTCCTCCACTGAGCACCAAACTCAGTTGATATGAAAACATGCAGGACTGAAGTTAGACCGAAGGAAGGCCTTCCTGCATGAACACTTCCTAAAGGTCTTGTTGTGGCAGGAGATGGTGATCCCTCTGGGGTCCTGGTTTCATTTATTCAGGATTTTTGAGGTTCACTTTGAAGGAATGTGACACATCTTCCTCACCTGGATCATGCCCAGTCGGTGCATCAAAGTGACTCCCCCTTTCCATCCCTTCCCCAAATCCAGTCCTGGGCACCTCCAGGAGGAGGAGGAGGGAGTTCAAGTCTTGGCTCCGCAACTTCAAAGCAGGAGAACCTGAGCAAGCCTTCTGCTTTCTCTGGGCCTCGCATTCCTCATTGCGGAATGGGGAGTTTCACCTACCTGTCCTAGGGAGTGCTGGGAAGATAAATGAGTGCTGATGTGGGAAGTTCTGGACTTGGTTGGCTACACCTCTGGCTTTCTGGCTGGACTGTGAGGGTCTGGCTTTGTTCTAGTGGCACCCAGTCTCCTCTCCGCCCACCCTGACACCCTGGGGCACCGGCGGCAGGCCCACTGTTGTCCTTCCTGGGAGAACTTTCCCTGCCCTAGAGCAGCTGGTGTTTATGGCGAGAACGTGGGGGAGAAGGAGGGGGAAGCTGGACGGCTGGCCTGGGAGGGAGGAGCCTCAGCTCTGCACAGCCTCTCTTGGTGGGGAGGGTGTGGGCGGCAGTTCCAGCTTCAGCGTCCTGAGCTTGCAGCTCTTCTGCCTGCTGGGACAGAGCTCTAGGGCCAAGGCAGGAGGCCTTCCAGCTCCACCTCAGACAGCTGTTGAGGGGGCACGGAAGATGAGGGACTCCCTTTGGTTAGGCTAGGGGTGGGCCAATCTCCCCACTTCATTTTATTTATTCCAAAAACATTTATTAAGCTCTGGCTACCACATCTGGATCCCAGACCTGGGTTGAGCCCCAGCTGTGTTCATAGCCTGTGCTGAGGGAAGAGAAAGTTGGGGAAGGGAAGGGAGTCCCTTCTCCTGGAAGCCTATGGTGGAGAAGAGCAGGTTGAACTGGAACCCGGAGCCAGGGCAAGGGAGAGTGGGAGGAGGGAGAATGTGGACATTCGGGGAAGCCTTCTGGGGGAGGCAAGGCGTGGGCTCAGCTGATTTGGAGGGAATGGATTAAGGAGGCCAACAGTCTGGGTAAAGGATGGAGACACTGAGGGTTTGGGGCTTGGGGAAGGGCTAGCGCAGAATGTTGGGGCTGCAGGGACCTCTGGAGTTCATTCTGAGATCTGTGCTATGGTAGGGATGGGAAATTGATCCTGGGGGAGGCCTAACCCCTGTGCCCTTAGAGTGATAGAGCTGGACTGTCAGTCCTAGGGGGCCTTGGGTGCCAGGGTTGGGAGCTGAGCAATGGGCACTACAGGGGCTCCTGGGCAGGTGAGCCAGCCAGACCAGCAAGAGGGGCAAGGAGGAGAGTTCCAGCAAGTGTGACAAGTCTTTTCTGGGGAGAACCAGCACGGGGGCTGATCTTGAGGCCTTTGGCCTTTCTGGGCCTGTGCCTGGGGGAGGCGGGGGCTGGGGTGCTGCCAGGCCCTTTCCCTGGATCCTGCCTGCCAGGTTCGCCTGTGGCTGCCTGATAAAGCCTTTTTGTTCAGCCTTCTTCCCCCCACCCCTCCCTCCTACACCCCTGCTGGGGCCATTGTGGGGTTGTGGGGAGTTGCCCTCAAGCAAAACAATTTGCATGATTCTCATGGTCCTTGCTTGTGTATGTGTGTTCATGTGTGTGTATGTGTGTGCGTGTGTGTGTGTGTGCGTGCGCGTGTGGGTGGGTGTGTGGGTGGGTGGGTGGCGTTGCTCTCTCTGAGGTGGGGACCAAAAGGACTCTGCTGCCCAGGTCAAGCCTTATGCTATAAAGTGAGGAGACTGGGACCAGGGTGGGGATTAGGGGGGCAGGGCTTGCCCAGGGTCATGCTGTCTGATCCAGCACCCTGAAATGACAGTGTTTCATCCTCAGCTGCTCCCGCCTTTCACTACCCTTTTGACCCACAATAACCAACTGCACAAAGAATACACGTTCCCTATGACGCTGGCTTTGAGGCCAGATAAGGAAGTATGTTTGCAGAAGGGAGCCAGGCGTTTTCTGTGTAAGGCTAGAGAAGGAGCCTCCTGCCAAGAGCCTGGAGTTTTGGGTCTGCCCAGCTCTGTTCTGTTTCCTTGGCCAAGTTGTCATCTCTCCCTGAACCTCATTTTCCTTCACTGAGCAGGGGTGGTGGAGGGGGTGGTGGGTGAGGGATGGTGGATCCTACCAAACCTGAGGAGTCTGTCACTTTGCTGCTGAAGAATCACTGAGGCAGTGCAGATTTAGCAATGGGGTGGCGGTCAGAGGGATCTGGGTTAGATGCAGGGAGAGACTTCCTTACAGTTTCTTCAGGAGGCAGCAGGGCAGATGCCAGAGCTCCACGCGTCCTCTGAGGAGATTGTCCAGCCCTGTCTCTCCTATTCTCTTGGTCTGTGACTTTCCTCAGGATCCTAGAGTGCGGACCCTACCCTGATGTGGGCCAAGTCTGAGCCCATCAGGAATGGGCAGTGAGGCAGCTGAGAACTTGGAGTCCCCCTCCCCCTGCACACCCACCCTCTGTCCCCAGGGTTCTGGAAAACTTCTTCCTTAGACTTGGCTGCTGAGGCTGTGGGGGTGGAGTGGAGGAGACGGGCATTTGGTCTGGTGAGACTTGTGGGGTGATTGGTCTGGCTTTCCCTTTTTCTGGCCTCAATTTCCCCATCTGCAATGTGGGCATTATGATACCTGCTCTTCTCTTCCTTCTGCAGAAATGGAGGGATGGTGAGGCATCTCATCTTCCTAGTGTCCAGGTGCTCAGAGCTTGGGGTGGTGGTCTGGGAGAAGTCCCCCTCCTCATCCTTGTCCCTTTTGTGACCATCCCCCCACCCGGCCATGCTCTTGCTGCTGGACTCTGACTAGGCAGGAAGTGAATGCTCTAGAAGCCCATGGCTGTGGTGTCTTATCAGCTCTTTCCTAAGCTTCAGTGTCAGCCTGGGTTCTGGACTCTTCCCCTGCTGCCATTTGGTGGCAATAGGGAGGGAGGGGGACTTCCCCTGGGGGCCTGATGTGGGCTAGGCTGGAATTCCAGAGCAGGGCCTGAAAATGGCAGGGTGGGGGTTTATGTTCACAGCGGTGGGAACAGGGAGGGCCCTTGGGGGAACTCTGAAGCTCTGGCACCCAGTGATTCAGGACGGAGCTGCAGTTCAAGTCCATGCTTCCGGCCCCTCATTCCCCCATCACGGCTAGATGGGGGTCAGGAGGCCACCCTGACATAGTCTCTGATCGCCATTTCTCACCCACAGTGAATCCCTGTTGTTACTATCCATGCCAGCACCAGGGCGTCTGTATCCGCTTTGGCCTTGACCGATACCAGTGTGACTGCACCCGCACGGGCTATTCCGGCCCCAACTGCACCATCCGTGAGCTGGGCCTTCAGCCCCCACTCCTTCTCTCCTGAGCCTTCCTGCTCCCTGGGCCCCTTCTCCTAGACCCCAACTTCCTACCCTCCTCTCTGGCCATGGCCCTGTTCTCCTTCCTTGCCTGGCTCTGCCCCTCTCTCTGACCTGGCTTCAGTATGAACTCTCACTCTTGGTTCACCCTCCCTCCCTGCTTCTGGGTTCCATGGGGAGTCTTCACCACATGCCCTGGCCCCGTCCTCATGCCTGGTTCTGGCTCTGTCATGCTGGTTCTGGCTCTGTCGTGTCATCACTCCCAAGGTTCCATCCTTACTCGCTTCCCCATAGGTACTACCCTGTTCCATCCTGGCCCTCGTCCTCAGTGCCCCATCTTCCACCCTGGCTACTTCGGGTCCTGCCAGGAGGGACCAACCGAATGATTCCCACTGCCCCTGCAGCTGAGCTGTGGACCTGGCTCCGGAATTCATTGCGGCCCAGCCCCTCTTTCACGCACTTCCTGCTCACGCATGGGCGCTGGTTCTGGGAGTTTGTCAATGCCACCTTCATCCGAGAGATGCTCATGCGCCTGGTACTCACAGGTGGGTATGGGGCAGGGCCCCTGACCTGGGGGAGCAAACAATCCTGCTAGTCCTTTGGATTCTTGGCATCTGATAAGGGTAGCGGGTGGGGCAAATCTATGATGCCGGATAAAGTAAGCCTCAACCCAGGAGGAGGCAGGAAGAAATGGGTGGAACTCAGAGTGGAAACACCCTTATCGCTAATATTTTTGCTTTCTGCAGTGCGCTCCAACCTTATCCCCAGTCCCCCCACCTATAATGCAGCACATGACTACATCAGCTGGGAGTCTTTCTCCAATGTGAGCTATTACACTCGTATTCTGCCCTCTGTGCCTAAAGACTGCCCCACACCCATGGGAACCAAAGGTAAAATGGGATGAGTAGCTGGGCCTGGGGATAACAGGAGGTGCTCAGTTCTCCTCTTTGGGAAAAATCAAGCAAAAGAACAACTATTGACCCATTCTGCAGATGGCTAGACCAAGACAAGACATATGACATGTATAGAGCCTGGGCTGAGAACAGGAAAGGGCAGCAGAGGGTCTTGCCTGAGATCACCTAGGGTCAGACCAATATTTCCATAGTTCCAGGGTGCCTATTTGCTTAAGCCATTTCTAATGATGACTCGGGTCCTGCTAGGGTGGAAGTGACTTAGAAGTTGAGTTGTAGGAAGGAATGAATAGTGAGCTATTTATTGGGTACTAACTCTGTGTTTAGTTCTTTACAAATGTAAATAGTTTTACATGCTTCACCAGTGTAGGGTACAAGTAAGTCACATTTTTTTCTTTTGTTGCTCAAGACTCCAAGACTCCATTTGACCACACTGGCAGGGGTTTTCCTTGTAAGACCTTCCCATGACACCCCTAATTATTCAAAAACGTGGGATATTACTCACTTGAGACCCATCAGTTCGGCTTCAAGTGCAGAGAAGGCAAGAAAGGCTCATCAGTCCATCGCTGCTGTACTTCAGTTCCTGCCACATGATGGCGCTGTTGAACGCGGGCCCTATGCAGCCCCATGATTGTGTGCTTTTACAGGTTCAGAACCTTGCACCTGTATTAATGTCCCCTATGTGAGTCTTGAGAGCACTACGCTGATGGTATTCAATCACATGGTTAGCTGTTATTCCCAAAGCATAACCATTCTACCAGGATAGCTGGGTCTTGCCAATTTTGCTGAAATCAATTCTTTCCCAGTGTCAGTGAGTGATGATTCTGGATTTTGGTTGACATATCAGTCCCTCTAACTTGCCTTTTGGTGGATTTTCTTTAGGGGTACTGATATTTTTTCCTGCCAGAGGAACCCATTCAGTCATCTTAATCCAAATAATTTCTGTTGATCTTGAACCTTCAGTATCAGGGCTCACGTGATGATGCATTGTGAAGAGATGCCTTTACCAGAACTCAAAAAATTCTATTCCTTTCTGTGAGGGCATTGGGTAACAACTCATTTGAACGGACATAATTAAGGAAGGCCTCTCAGTACTTACTCTAAGGATGACTTGTCTTTATGCCAGACATACAAAGATTGGCATCATTTAAAATAGGTTGACAGGCCAGGTGTGGTGGCGCATGTCTGTAATCTTAGCACTTTGGGAGGCTGAGGTGGGTGGATCACTTGAGCTCAGGAGTTCAAGACCAGCCTGGGTGACATGGTGAGACCTATTCTCTACAAAAGAATACAAAAGTTATCTGGGTGTAGTGGTGTGTGCCTGTAGTTCCAGCTACTCAAGAGGCTGAGGTGGGTGGATCAATTGAGCCCAGGAGGTCGAAGCTGCAGTGAGCCATAATTATACCACTGCAGTCTGGCCTAGGAAACAGAGTGAGACCCTGTCTCAAAAATAAATAAATAAATAAATAGGTTGGCAAACTACAGCCTGCAGGTCAAATTCAGCTCACCTCCCCTTTTGTAAATAAAGTGTTATTGGAACACAGCCAGACGCATTTGTTTATGTGTCATCTATGACTGCTTTCCTGCTGTAATAGATGCGATATGTCTGTATGGTCTGCAAAGCCTAAAATGTTCACCATTTGGCTTTTCCAGAAAAAGCTTGCTGACCTTGGATTTAAAACATTCTACCCACTGGTTCTCTGCTATGCTTACATTATCTCTTGCGATCCTCAGATCCACTGTATCAAATGGGTATTATTTGGCTTTTTCTAAAGATGGAGAAATTGACACTCTGAGAGACGAAATGACTTATCTGTGTTCACACAGCTAGCAAATGGCATAGTCAGTTGCAAACGCAGGCTACCTGGACTTAGGGCAAGGGAGTTCGTGTTTGTTCTTTTTCGGTTTTTGTTTTTTTCTGTTTCTTTATTTCTTTTTGGTGAAATGTTTCACTGTGGAAAAATTGCAAATATACACAAAAGTTGAGAGAAAAGCAGAATAAATGATGTACCCATCTTTCAGTTTCAACATATACCCACGATTTATCTTATTTCATCTCTCTCCTCTCATATTTTTATAAAGTATTTTAAATCAAATTCTAAAAATCATGCCACTTCACCCATAAATACTCCTAGGGTCTTTTGGTAGAGACTGGGTTACCTGGCAGTGGTGGGGAGGTGGTCCTGAGGAGGCCACTCTGGGCTTCCTGCTTGAGCCTGGTGAGCCCAGATGTCCCCAGGGCAGCAAGATCCAGACAGGAGAAGCTATTGCTGTTTCCTACCTCCCAACCAGGGAAGAAGCAGCTGCCAGATGCCCAGCTCCTGGCCCGCCGCTTCTTGCTCAGGAGGAAGTTCATACCTGACCCCCAAGGCGCCAACCTTATGTTTGCCTTCTTTGCACAACACTTTACCCACCAGTTCTTCAAAACTTCTGGCAAGATGGGTCCTGGCTTCACCAAGGCCTTGGGCCATGGGGTGAGTTCCTGGGAGGGGTTCAGGACTGCTCTGGACCTAATTTGGCACACACATGTCATGGACCGGGGGCTGGAACCTTGGTGACCGGAGGGAACCCTTCTCTATCCACAGGTAGACCTTGGTCACATTTATGGAGACAATCTGGAGCGTCAGTATCAACTGCGGCTCTTTAAGGATGGGAAACTCAAGTACCAGGTAGTGCTATGCTGGAGGGTGGGGCAGAGGGGAGGGTCTCCCATGGTCTCCCTGGCAAAGACTGCTTGAGGGGTCTGGGTCATGTCCTGAGAGGGCCAGCCCCAGGAGTGGGAGGCGTGTGCCAGGAGCGACAGTATACCCGGGAGGGAGGCGGCAGGTACAAGAAGCCAATGAGGAACAGACGTGGCCCCACCGTGTCAGCTGGGGAGGTGGATTTTGGAGCTCAATAGATGAACATTTGTAGTCTGCACTTATTTATTTAATTATTCCATAATATTAATTGGACACGAGAATATACCTGGTGCAGGTGATTGAGCAATGACCATTATAGTTTTGGGCCCTGGCCTCAAGAAACCACCGACAAACTCTAGGATGCTCATTCTGTGAGGGCTTTTGTCTAAATCAGCACTGTCCAACAGAAATATAAAGTGAACTGCATACATAATTAAAATGTTCTAATGTCCACATTAAAAGAGGGAAAAGAAACAGGTGGAATGGATTTTAATAATACATTTTACTTAAAGCAATATGTCCAGATTATTAGCATTTTAACATGCAATCAATACATTATTAATAAAACATCTCACATTCTTTTTTTCATGCTGAAGCTTCAAAATCTGGTGTATTTTTCACACTCACAAGACATCTCAATTTGGATGCTCAGTTTTCGTTGGAGTGATGGAATCTGTATTTAGATTTCATAAAATGTACAGCTAAAGTAGAGTCACATGCCCAAGTTGTTCCACACATACTTAAAGGTTTTCCAATAGCCAAAGCATCAGTTTTAAAATTCAAATAGAAATTTTAAAAAACCCAAATAAATTAAATTAAATAACATTCAGTTCTTCATTTACACTTCATTTCTAGTGCTCAGTAGCCACACGTGGCTAGTGGCTACCAGATTGGATTGTGCAAATCTTAGGCAAGCACCAAAGCAAAGTTTGATGCTGAATCTTTATGGCTAAGAACAGTACTTGGCATATAGTAGTCTCTTGGTATATATTTAATGAATGAATGAAGAAGCTGCCATATAATTAGGTACACTTGTAGCTGCCACCAAGCAGAAGCTGTTAGTGCCACTAGAGTGTTTGGGTGTGGGTAAAACTTCCCGAGGAAGTTACAAATAAGCCCAGAATTGCATGAAGGATGAGGAGGAGTTAGGGATGCTAAGAATGGGAGAGGGCTTTCCAGGTAGAGGGTTTAGCAAGTACAAAGCCTTAGAGGTAGAGAGCAGCTTGGTGACTTGGAGGGATTGTAGGAATGGGAGGGTTTGCTGAGCCTAGTGATCAGCAAGAGGGTAAGAATGACTTTATGGGAAGGTGGAGATGACTGTGGGGACCATGTTAAGGAATTCTAGTTTCTGCCAAGAGCAGAGAGAGTATTTGGAAAGGTTTTAAGTCAGCTCATGATGCAAGATTTTGTATTTTTAAAGGTTTTTTGGGTTTTTTTTCCTTTTCTCTCTTTGTTTGCTTGGATGCAGTGTAGAGACTGGCCCGTCTGGGGATAGGAGTGGACATAGGGAACCCACTTAGGGAGAGGAGTCAGAGTGGAAGATGAGGGTGGGTTGCCTGAGGTAGTGATGGTGGAGATGGAGAGCAGGGCACTGATTTCACGAGAGACTTAGGAGGTGGAATCAACAGCCTTGGCCGAGGAGAACTGGCAGCTGGAGGCAGGAATGGGAGGGGGTCGACTGTGGGCAGCTGGGGGTGACCCCCCCAGCCCCAGGTTGCCAGGCGGCCCCATCCCACAGGTGCTGGATGGAGAAATGTACCCTCCCTCGGTAGAAGAGGCGCCTGTGTTGATGCGCTACCCCCGAGGCATCCCGCCCCAGAGCCAGATGGCCGTGGGCCAGGAGGTGTTTGGGCTGCTTCCCGGGCTCATGCTGTATGCCACGCTCTGGCTGCGCGAGCATAATCGTGTGTGTGACCTGCTGAAGGCTGAGCACCCCACCTGGGGCGATGAGCAGCTCTTCCAGACGACCCGCCTCATCCTCATAGGTGAGGAGTCCAGACCTGCCCTGCCCTGGAAGGTCATGCCCTCCATCACGAGAAGCACGGGGTAGGGGACTTAGAGGTGGGGGCTGAGACTAGAATCATTGCTCTTCTGCTTAGTAGCTAGAAGACCTTGACCTACAGATTCCTCAACCTCTGTGAGCCTCGGTCTCCAAATCTGTACATTGGGGTGAATGATTGTAAGGATTTGTTGAGATGATGAATGGGAAGGCACCTAGCACATAGTAGGCCTTCAGAAAATGGGTGACTGTGATGGTCGATTATGAGCTGGGTGACTCATAGCACATCTGATTAGCCACCCTGAGTCTCAGTTTCCCCCATGTGCTGCACCCAGATGCACACTTGTGGTCCCCAGCATGTGCAGGGTCAAGCTCCAGCTTGCCTGACCTTCAGGAATCTGCCTGTTCCCTTCCCTGCAAGTATCTACCTTCCTACAGTTTGGTAGCTTCTAGGTGACTCAGGGACAGGATATTTTTGTGTTCCCTACGGGGGCGAGTCTGCAACCTAAAATGTCAGATGGTTTCCTGCTTGGGAGCTTGGCCCCTGACATCTCTGTCCAGACCATATTCGCTCTGAGTCACCAGTAACTCCCTTCCCCCACCTCTGGGCACCACTGGGCATGGCTGGTCCCAATTACAGACCTAATTTACTGGAGCTATGAGGAGCCAGGCACTGGGAATAGGAACGGTCATTAGAGGGAAGAGGGGTTGGTTCTGAAGTTTCAGCCTCACAGAGACCTTGACCAGAGAGAGCTGGAGGCTGCCCAGCACATTGGCTGGAGACGAAGCTGTGATCAAAGGCAGGACTCCCAGGCCACCCCACATCCAGTGTTTCATTTAACTCCCCTGCAACCTCATGAGCCAGGTATGATTACCCTGTGAAAATCAAGATTCAGAGAGGTTAAGTGAATTCTCCAGGAACACTCAGCCGATGGAGACTTGAGTTCTGGTTGCCACCAAAATGTATGCTACTTCCACTCCATCACAAGGGGGAGCTCTTCTTGAATGGGACGGGGTTGCAAGCCTCAGTCTGATCTTCCGTGACAAGCGAGTATTGGAAAGAGATTCTCCCTTTGTGTCTACACTTAGCATTCCTACTTCCATCTGACATATATGGACATCCCCTCTTATGCCAGGTGCTGTGCCAGCAATTTCACTGTATTTACTGTCTACTTCTCTCAACAACCCTAATATAGTATTGCACTGATATTATTATTATTTTTGAGATGGAGTCTTGCTCTGTTGCCCAGGCAGGAGTGCGATGGTGTGATCTCGCCTCACTGCAACCTCCACCTCCCAGGTTCAAGCGATTCTCCTGCCTCAGGCTTCTGAGTAGCTGGGATTACAGGTGACCACCACTGCCTGGCTAATTTTTGTATTTTTAGTAGAGACAGGGTTTCACCATGTTGGCCAGGCTGATCTTGAACTCCTGACCTCAGGTGATCCGCCTGCCTCAGCATCCCAAAGTGCTGGGATTACAGGTGTAAGCCACAGTGCCCAGCCACACTAACAGTATTATAACACACACTTTTGTAGTTAAGGAAAGTGAGGTTCTGAGGGATTAAGTAACTCGGCCCAAGCTCAGGTGGCTGGAAATGGTAAAGCCGAGATTTGAATCCAGGTCTGCCGATCCCACAGTCTGTGGCTCCAGGTCAACTTGCAAAAGCCAATTTGTCTAATGGCTAATTGGCCTAAATATCATTTTCGTTCAATATCTATTTGCCCAGTTTTAATTTGGTCACAGAATGTTCAATTTGCCTCTTCCTTGGCTTTTTGCTTTCTAGCTGGTCAGAGCTACAAAGGGGACAAAGGAAAAATTTATTTATAAGAATTCTGTTATATAAGAACGGATAGGAAATATGTTTTTTGAAATATATTTAGGGCTAGGCTCCCCTTCTGTCACTGGCATTCTCTTTTGCCACTGCAGCAGCTCTGAGTGGTCTCCTCGAAGTCCCCCTCCATCACCGAGGTTGTCAGCATAATGACGACTTTCCCCAAGTAAATCCTCCACTTTTCCATCTTTTGTAGTCTCTCCAACTTCTTTTAATGGGCTTTGGGAGGGAGGTCACAAAACCAATCCTTGGACACCTCCTTTGGATGTACTGCTTAGCTGGCCTAGAACCTCCCTCTGAAACGTGGGAGTAGCTGGTGCCCTTGTCTTGAGACCTCAGTTAAAATAGACCAGAAGTTCTATTTTCACATCCTGTTACAAGGAGACAAAATGGAAGTGGCCAAACAAAATGAGACATCAACAGCGAGGTCAGCTGTGGTGGCTCGTACTTGTAATCCCAGAGCTTTTGGGAAGCTGAGGTGCGAGAAGTGCATGAGGTCCACGGCTCAAGAGCAGCCTGGACGACATAGCAAAACCCCATCTCTTAAGTAAAAAAAAAAAAGAAGCTGAGTGTGATGGTACACACCTGTGGTCCCAGCTACTTGGGCGGCTGACGTGGGCAGATTGCTCGAGCCTGGGAGGTCCAGGCTAAAGTGAGCTCTAATTACACCACTATGCTTCAGCTTGGGTGACAGACCAAGACCTTGTCTCTAAAGCTAAAAACAAACATCGTCAACAACAACAAAGAGACCAAAAGCAAGCTCTGCTCATGAACTGGGCTGCTTTCCAAGCTGAGCTGTAAATCACGGTGCCTGGCTGACTTTATTTCCAATCTTCTCCTGCCCAGGAGAGACCATCAAGATTGTCATCGAGGAGTACGTGCAGCAGTTGAGTGGCTATTTCCTGCAGCTGAAGTTTGACCCAGAGCTGCTCTTTGGTGTCCAGTTCCAATACCGCAACCGCATTGCCTTGGAGTTCAACCAGCTCTACCACTGGCACCCCCTCATGCCCGACTCCTTCAAGGTGGGCACCCGGGAGTACAGCTACGAGCAGTTCTTGTTCAACACCTCCATGTTGGTGGACTACGGGGTGGAGGCCCTGGTGGATGCCTTCTCTCGCCAGAGCGCTGGCCGGGTAAGCCCCAGAGGAGTACTGGTGAGGGCAGGTGGGCTGAGGGAATCCAGCACACCTGGGTCCAAGTCCCAGGTTCCTCTTCCGTAAAATGGGGGTAATGTCACTTTCACAGGGCAGTTGTAAGCATTCCTGTGTGAATTCTTTTGTTTATTTTTTCATTCCACAAAACCAGCCATTACTCCAGGTACTGAGGATGTAGTGGGAACAAGACCTATATGGTTCTTGGCTCATCTTTTAGTGCTTACACCCTAGAAAGTGGTGGCAGTCATGTAACAGCTAACAGCATTAGGGCACTTACTGTGTGTCAGGCACTGTGCTCAGAGCTTCTCCTATGTTATCAGAATTCTAAGACTATGTTAGAAACCACAGTAACAAAGGCCCACTGTGCAGTGGGAGTCAGGGAGGGAATTCTGACCCAGAGTTGGGGGTTATGGGAACAGAAGGTGATGTCTGAGCAGAAATCGGAAGGAGGGAGAGAGATTGCCCAGGGTAAGAGGTGGTGTTAGTGGCAGGGGATGGCTGTGTCCCAGGTAGAGAGGACGGTGTGGGTGAAAAGCCTGGAAGTCAGATGGCGTGGCAATTTAAGGAACAGGAGGACATTCAGGGCACGGTAACATATGTAACAGTGCCTGCCTATGGTGTTTATTAAATCATAAGCTTCTACTATGGGCTGAATTGAGTCTCCCCCGAAGTTCATATGTTGAAGTCCTAACCTCTAGAACCTTGGTATGTGACTGTATGTGGAGACAAGGTCTTTAAAGAGGTAATTAAGTTTAATTGAGCTCATTAGGGTGGGTCCTAATCCAGTGTGATGGACCTCCTTATAAGAAGAGGAGGAGATTAGATCACACACAGAGGGAAGGCTACATGAAGATGCAGGGAGAAGACAGCTGTCTACAAGCCAAGGAAAGAGGCCTCGGGAGATACCAACCCTGCTGACACCTTGATCTTAAACCTCCAGTCTCCAGATGGAGGAAATAATTTCTGTTGTTTGAGAACTCAGTCTGTGGTACTTTGTCATGGCAAATGAACTCATTCTCTTTCCCGGGAATTCCTAACCAGCTCCTTCTTCGATCTCCCCTTCTCCACATTCAGAAGCTCCCATCTGCTTCATCCCAGTCTCTGACTCCCCCGTTGCCTCCCATTCCTCTGCTTCTCTCTATTCCTTGTCCCTAAACCCTGCCATGAAGTTGTGGCACACGTGAGTTTCCGTTTCCTTCTGGTAATTTGACTGAAATTAGCATTGCTGCTGTTGGTGGGCAGCTGCTGGCTGCTTTATGGCCTCTTTGTGGGTTTCTTTATGGTTCTTTGTGGGGACACAAGACAGGAACAGAGACAGTAGTCTTTGTGTGGGGCTGGATGGTTTTCAAAGCATTTTCAAGGAATGACCATAATGACATGTGCAAAACACCCGGTATCATACCTGGCACAAGGCAGAAAGGCCACAGAGATGTATTGAGTCTCAAGATTTTTTAAAAAATAGAGATGGGGTTTCGCCATGTTGTCCAGGCTGGTCCTGAACTCCTGGGCTCAGGCAATCTGCCCACCTAGGCCTCTCAAAGTGCTGGAATTACAGGCGACTCTCAGGATATTAAGAGTGAATGGTGATAAGACAGGGCTTCCCCTGATAACCCTCTTGCATGTCTACCCTCTCAGCGGTTCCCATGTGACAGACACTGAGATAACAGCTTTGCACAGTTTATCTCATTTAGATTGACCACAGCCATATCAGGTAGATGATCTTCCCTTCCCCATTTTTACCTATGTGGGAACTCAAACTTAGGTCCAGTAGCTGCCCAAGGTCCCTAGGCTTAGTTTCCTCAGGCTGCTGCAACAAAGTACCATGAACTGGGAAGCTCAGAACAACAGATGGAGGCTGGAGGTCTGAACTCACGGGGTCAGAAGGGCCATGCTCCCTCTCAAGGCTCTATGCCTCCTTGGCTTCTGGCGGTGGCAGACAGTCCCTGGCGTTCCTCGGCCTGCAGGTGCATCACCCCAGTCTTTGCCTCTATCATCCTGTGGTGCTCTCCCTGAGCTTGTCTTTCCTCATCTTAGAAAGAGACCATTTATTGGATTGGAGCCCACCCTAATCCAGTAGGATCTCATCTTAACTTGATTATATTTGCAAAGACTTCATTTCCAAATAAGGATGCATTCACGGATGCAGAGAGTTAGGACTTCAACACATATTTAATATTTTGGAAAACACAGTTCAACCCTCAGTAGCTCCGTAGCTTGTAAAGCTGGAATTGGCACAAGCCTCTGCTTGCTTTGCTCGTATCATTTATGATTTCGTCCAACCATGCCTTTCTTTTCTGCCCAATTATACCCATTCTATCATAGTGAATATCTCTTAAGCATTAACGTTATTATTTCATCCTAAGCATCAGAGCTTTCTTTTCTTTCTTTGTTTCTTTTCTTTTTCTTTTTTCTTTGTTTTTTTGAGACCGAGCCTCGCTCTGTTGCCCAGGCTGGAGTGCAGTGGCATGATCTCTGCTCACTGCAACCTCCGCCTCCCAGGTTCAAGTAATTCTCTGCCTCAGCCTCCCCAGTAGCTGGGATTACAGACACCTGCCACCACACCCGGCTAATTTTTGTATTTTTAGTAGAGATGGGGTTTCACCATGTTGGCCAGGCTGGTCTTGAACTCCTGACCTCGTGATCCACCCACCTCGGCCTCCCAAAGTGCTGGGATTACAGGTGGGAGCCACTGGCACTCGGTTGTCTTTTTGTTTTTGAGGTGAAGTCTTGCTCTGTTGCCCAGGCTGGAGTGCAGTAGTGTGATTTCGGCTCACTTCAACCCCCACCTCCTGGGTTCAAGCGATTCAACTGCTTCAACCACCCAAGTAGCTGGAATTACAGGTACCTACCACCACACCAGACTAATTTTTGTATTTTTAGTAGAGATTGATCTTTGCCATGTTGGCCAGGCTGGTCTTGAACTCCTGACCTCATGTGATCTGCCCGCCTCGGCCTCCTAAGGTGCTGGGATTACAGGCATGAGCCACCGTGCCTGGCCAGCACCAGAGCTTTCTTTAGACTAATGTGCCTTAACTGTTAGTAATCAAAATCTTTTTCTGCAGCCTTCTTTATCTCACCAGGCTACCTGTGCTTTGAATCCTATTTTCCCTCCCTTCACAGGGAGGGAGGGAAATTACACCTGTTGGTGTAATTCAAAGGATTGGGGAACAGTGTGAGGCACAAGAGAGGTCCTCCTGGCCCACTGCACACTTCAAAGATGAGGAAGCTGCCGTATGTGGTGGCTCACGCCTGCAATCCCAGCATTTTGGGAGGTCATGGTGGGAGGATCGTTTGAGGCCAGGAGTTTGAGACAGCCTGGGCAATAGAGTGGAGGCCTCACCTCTACAAAAATAAAATAAAACAAAATTAGCCAGGCCTGGTGGCACATGCCTGCAGTCCTAGCTACTTGAGAAGCTGAGCTGGGAGGATCGCTTGAGCCTGAGAAGTTGAGGCTACAGTGAGCGAAGATTATGCCACTGCACTCCAGCCAGGGCAACAGAGTGAGACACTGTCTCAAAAAAAAAAAAAAAAAACCCACAAAAATTAGGAAGCTGAGACTCAGAGGGGTTTCCTGAGAGAGCACGACAGCACCAGGCCTGGGGCCAGGTCTGCAGCATCACAGCTGCCAGCCTGCTCAGCGCTCTCTATCCTAGCTCAGAAGGGACTCCACTGGAAGCCCTTGCCTCAGGACCTTACCCAGGCTCCAGGGCAGCCTGGCCTGGCTCCCAGACCACTGCTGTGCTTATCTCTCGGCAGATCGGTGGGGGCAGGAACATGGACCACCACGTCCTGCACGTGGCTGTGGATGTCATCAGGGAGTCTCGGGAGCTGCGGCTACAGCCCTTCAATGAGTACCGCAAGAGGTTTCGCATGAAGCCCTATACCTCCTTCCAGGAGCTCGTAGGTGAGCAGCTGTTTCCTGGATGCACTCCCTGCCCTTGAGGGACTGGCAGCAAAGTCAGGGAGACAGCAAGGAAGCAGAATGGGACAATACCTGTGGCGATGTGTAACAAGCAGACTCACAACGGGTGTGCAAGCGCCATGCTGAGTGGTAAATAATCCTGCTTGGGGAGAGAAGGTGACTTTTCAGCTGGGTTTGGAGAATAAATGGCGCTTTCCAGTGGGAAAAGAGAGGGAGGAGCATTTTAGGAAGAGTGACAGAAAGTACGAAGGCACAGAGGTCAGACAGCAGGTATCTGCGGAAACAGTTGCAGATGTGGCTGGAGCAAGGATCTGATGTGGTGGCGGTGATTAGTGATGGGAGCTTGGTGCCAAACCATGTAGAATCTTGGTTTCCATACTAAATATTTTGGGTTTTATTCTGTCTAGTGTTTTCTAAGTACCCACTTATGGGCCAGCTGCATAAGAATCATTTAGAAAACTGATTAAAATACCAAATCTCAGATGCCTCTGCTATAGATTCTGGTTCAGCCAGCCTGGGTGGTGCCCAAGAATCTGCATATTCATATGAATAGAGTATATATACATATATATGAATATATATTTATATATGAATAGAGTATATCTATGTATATACATCAATATATACATATACATATCTATACATCTATACATACACACACAGACACGTATATATATATATATTTGCCCTGAGATCCTCAGATGTTGGGCAGCCAAGTTGCCAACCCTTGTCACATATAATGGGGAGCCACTGAAGCAGGGTGTGACATGGCCCGTGAGAGTTCCCAGTGGAGGACAGATATGAGGAACCGGGCAGGGAAGCAGGGAAGCTCCACATCTGTCTCCCCTTGGCCACTATCGTGAACATGTGGGTACTGCAGAGTGGAGCAGGTTCTGGGATCAGTGCATGACTTTCCTGTGATCCTGGAACAGCAATCTTTGTCATTCTTTAATCTCCCATGACAAATGGTCCCCAGGGGCAGAAGGAACACTGCCACTGAATTTCTGTTGAGCTTGGACATGTTACATCTTCGAGCTCTAGTCATGAAAGGGCTTGGCCCAGGTTAAGGTCTTGAAATCTGCCTGTGAAGGAAGCAAGATGGGGAGCATTCTCCCTGCTGTAATGATCAGGTAATTAGGGCCCAGAGAAGCGGGTTGAGTTGCTTAAGGTTATAGGCTGTTTGGTGACAGATCTAGCCCCCTGACTTTAGTAGCATTTTCCTTCCCTAGACCTAGTCCCTGAGGAGGGGCAATTTGTGCTTTTCTTCTTGACCCTTTTCTCCAATACCAACCAGGCCAAATTCTAGGGCACATGCTCAGTGGCTCATGTTATTCTCCTGGAGTCCCTGTTATCCCCAGAAAAAGGTGGACCTGGAAGAGTCCCACCCCAGGTTGACCTTCATGGCATCATGGATCTGACGCTAGCTTTTTCCCCTTTTCTCCTTGTAGGAGAGAAGGAGATGGCAGCGGAGTTGGAGGAGTTGTATGGAGACATTGATGCGCTGGAGTTCTATCCTGGGCTGCTTCTTGAAAAGTGCCATCCGAACTCTATCTTTGGGGAGAGTATGATAGAGATTGGGGCTCCCTTTTCCCTCAAGGGTCTCCTAGGGAATCCCATCTGTTCTCCGGAATACTGGAAGCCGAGCACATTTGGCGGCGAGATGGGCTTTAACATCGTCAAGACAGCCACATTGAAGAAGCTGGTCTGCCTCAACACCAAGACCTGTCCCTACGTTTCCTTCCGCGTGCCGGATGGCAGTCAGGATGATGGGCCTGCTGTGGAGCGACCGTCCACAGAGCTCTGAGGGGCAGGAAAGCAGCATTCTGGAGGGGAGAGCTTTGTGCTTGTCATTCCAGAGTGCCGAGGCCAGGGTTGGTAGTCTTAAATGCTCGTGTTCTGGTTTGGCATGGTGAGTGTTGGGGCTGACATTTAGAATTTTTGAGTCTCACTCATTATCTGCATTATTGCAATTCTGTTTGTCCTTCCAGAATGCCGAATTCCTTGTTAGCCCTTCAGATGGTAAGGAGTGGTTCTCATTTGGCCTGCCAGAATACTGGGTTCTTAGTTGACAACCTAGAATGTCAGATTGCTGGTTGATTTGTAACACCGGCATTCTAGAATGTGGAGCTCCTGATGAAGTCTTCTAGAAAGTTCTTATTTTGCATTCCAGAATCTTGACTTGCTGATTAGTGATTCAGAGTGTTGTGTTCCTGGCTGCTGATGATCCAGAACAGCGGCTCCTATTCCAAATCAGTCAGCATCTGAATGTCTAGAATGTGGATTTGATTCATTTTCCTGTTTAGTGAGATATCATAGAGCGGGGGATCAAGAATGTCCAACAAGAATGTATTCCCTGAATCTGTGCCTGCACTGAGGGGAGAAGGAGGTGGGGTTTTCCTCTTGGGACCCCTCTTACATCCTGCTCTGAGGATGTAGAGAGAACAGGTGGGCTTTATTCATGCCATTGGTTGGAAGCTACCAGAGCTCTGTCCCCATCCAGGTCTTGACTCATGGCAGCTGTTTCTCATGAAGCTAATAAAATTCACTTTCTAAAGTTGCCTGTTACGTATCTCTTTTGGCCCCATCCCCGAAAGCAGAGGCAACACAGGAATGTGGCTAGCCTTTCTCCTGGCCACAGCTGGCCGTGCTAGAGGTTGCAGCACGAGACTCCGCTGGGATCCTTGGGCCCATCACTGTGTAGAGGTGTTACCACTCGTGCTTCATTTCTCCCTGCGGGCCAGGCACTGGCCTTTTCAGGATGCTCTCCTAAAATACCCATTGCCCCAGCCCCGGGAGATGTAACATTCAGTTCCCACCATCTGATTAAAACAATTTCCTCCCTTACAGAGCATACAACAGAGGAGGCACCAGGGAGGCGAGCACATACTGTGTGCCAATTTCACACTTTTAATTCTCATTTGTTCTCACACCAACAGTGTGAAGTGCGTGGTATCATCTCCATTTCAAAACCAAGGAAGCAGCCTCAGAGCTCAGGCTGAGTCCAGAGCTTGTGCTCCTCTTGATTCCCGGGCTGACTCCATTCCAGGCCTGATCTTGCCTTTCTGGCTCAGGGTCAGAGACAGAATGGTGGAATGCAGCCTCCACCTTATATTCAGACTACTCATTCCGTCCCAAACATGCATTTTCCTAAGTGCTTACTGTGTGCCAGTTCCTGTAACAGGTGTGGGGACACAGCAGTGAGTAATCGATACCGACAAGGCCCTGCCCTTAGGGAGCTCACACTCTAGTGGCAGAAAAACAGACAATAAATAAGGAAACAATGAAATAAGATATATGCAAGGTGAATGTGACTTCCCTTCTAACCCCCTCTGCTCTGTCCTCCCCTACTGCACTCTCAAGACCGGAGACCCAATAGCAGTGATCTCAGGGCAGACAGTCCCCTTTCCCTCCACTCCAGCCCCGAGACCTTTTCCTCAGGACCTCTATAGGAAGCAGAGAGAGAAGAGACAGAGTGGTAAAATGAGGGGTTGAGGGAAGGTTCTTCATGATCCACACTTTGGGCTTAGCAGGAAGATCTATGGCCCAGGGGAAATAAGAGTTCAGTCTGACAGTCCTTGGGGTTAAGTCTCCTGTCTTATAGTCCAGAAACTCCTATTTCTCCTTAATTGGCTGGAAACTGCTCCCATCATTCCTTTTGGTCCCTGTTGAATGCAGGGAATGCAATCCCTCCCTGCTCTCACAGTTGCTCTGATGTAGAAAGATCCTTCAGATGCTGGAAGTGTCCATAAAGAGGCCGTGCCCTGTCCTTGCTTGCAGATTCTGTTTCCCCTCTTCTACTAATACCTCTTACTTTGCTTGAGAATCCTCTCCTCTCTTATTAATTTCAGTCTTAGTGGTTCTATCAGGGGTGCATTCTGGCCAAGGGGTGGGCCTGTGAATCAATCCCCGGCAATCAGACACCCTCTCCTTCAAAACTGGCCCTTGGAGATTGAGGCCATTGACGCTGATTCATCCCCACAGCTGGGTCTGACAAGATGGTCCATTTGTTCCTGCTTCTGAGATCCCCAGGACAGCCTGGATTCCTAACCTTCTCAAGACTTTAGCTTTTCCTTTCATCTAATGGCCTATTCCAGGAATTCCTCTTTTGCTTAAATCAGTTGGAGTTTGTGTTTGTTGCTTGTAATCAAGCCTTTATAGCTGCTGGGCTGAGTGACACAAGCACTTTAATGGGCTAGAGGGACTTTTAATCAGTGAGGATATAATCAGACGAATGGTTTGGAAAGAGCACTCTCAGGAAGGGTGGACGACAGAGCAGAGCAGGAAGGACAGGAAGCTGGCAGAACTGAGAAGGCTGCAGCTGTGGTCCATCCAGGAGCTGATGGCAGCTGGGGCCAGAGGAAGGGCTTTGGGGATGGAAGAATGGGACGGGTTCCAGGGGTATTCGTCTCTTGAATGCAGGTGCCTAGATTAGGTAGACTTTGCTTAGTTTGGACAACTGCAAAAAGAAACAGGCTAAATGCATCGAGAAAGCTTCTTCAGAGTGAAGAATCTTAGTGCTTGTAATTTGAACACTTGTCCCTGGAGTTTTGATTTGGTGGCTGTGATGGTTGGTTTTATTTGTCAGTTTAGTTGGGCTGTAGCACCCAATTATTTAATAAAACACTAATCTTGGTGTGGCTGTGAAGGTATTTTATAGAATGATTAACATCTACAATCAGTTGACTTTAAGTAAAGGAGATTACTTAAATAATTTGGGTGAGCCACACCTAATTAGTTGAAAGACCTTAAGAACAAAAACTGCAGTTTCCTGGAAAAGAAGAAACTCTGCCTCAAGACTGTAGCCATTGACTCCTGCCTGAGTTTCCAGCCTGCTAGTCAGCCCTATGGGTTTCAGGTTTGCCAACCCCAGTAATTGTGTGAATCAATTACTAAAAATAAAGCTATATACAGCCATCCTTTGGTATTTGTGAGGAATTGTTTCAGGGATCTCTATAGATACCAAAATCTGTAGTTCCTCAAGTCTTTATATAAAATGGTACAGTATTTGCATATAACCTATGTGCAGTCTCCTGTATACCTTCAATCATCTCTAGATTACTTATAATACCTAATACAATGTAAATGCTAGTTGTTATACTGTACTTTTCTTTGTATTATTTTATTGTATTATTATTTTGAATATTTTGATCTGCAGTTGGTTGAATTCACAGATATGGAATCCGCAGATATGGAGGATCTATATCTATATTTATATCTATATCTATAGATATGGAGGAGAGAGACATATATACATATATATATATATACAATCATGTATATGGAGGAGATATATATACACACGTATATACATATATATACACATATGTATGTATATACATATATACACATATATACGTATGTATGTGTATGTACGTATATATGTGTGTATATATATGTGTATATATATCTCCTCCATATATATATTCAAGACTGAATATATGTATATATATTTCATTATAGGACATATGATAATATATATATATATATTTCTACCTCTCTCAGTAATAATACAGGAAAAGAAAACCAAAACTGCGTGTTCTTACTCATAAGTGGGAGTGGAATGATGAGAATATATGGACACATGGTGGGGAACAACACACACTGGGGCCTGTTGGAGGGTGGGAAGTGGATCATCAGGAAGAATAGGTAATGGATGCTGAGCTTCATACCTAGTTAATGGGATGATCTGTGCAACAAACTACCATGGCACATGTTTACCTATGTAACAAACCTGCACATCCTATACATGTAACCAACAGAATATATGTGTATTATTATTTGAGTTCCAATAATCAAATATACACAAACCCCTGTATTATTTGATTATTGGAAATAAAATAATAATAATAATATACAAATATTCAGTTGGTTCTACTTCTCTGGAGAACTCTGACTAATACAGTGTGTGATTCATTCAGGACTCTCAGTGCAAACAACAGAACCCTCTCTATCCTGTATAAGCAGGAAGGAATCTATTATGGGACATTACATAGCTTATGGAACCACTGGGAGGACCAGGGAATTAGGCTTGGAGGCTTTCACCTAAGAATGTTGGGCACTGTCCAGTGGCAATGCTTCTACTACTGCCATGGACACAGGCATCTCGAATGGCACCTTTGCTGCCCAAACTGCACTATTGCTGCACCCAAAAACAGGCTGCTTCTATGGCCACTCTTGCTAGGAAATGGATCCTGCATGATGCCTGCTTCCTCTCTTTTCTCTACTTAGAATTAAAATGATCTTTACTTTGCATCTGAGTGGTAGAGCCCAGCTCATGTGTCTGTATTGCAGCTACATGGGAAAGTGAGTTTTGTGGTTTGTGCCTTGAAGAGGAGGAACCCATAATGTGGGAAATTCCTCATACATGGGAAAGGTGTTCAAAGGGGCTGGGAAACATGGAAAGTCTACCTCTGTGAATCTAAGTGTTCTTAGTTCTGTTCTGCCTCTGTGGGCCCTATCCCTAGAATACCACAAAGACCATTGCAATGGCCTCACTGTCGACCTGGTAGCAGCTCAATATAGTTGCAAGGAAAGAGCTTAAGAAGTGAAGTTATCTAATTATAGAACAACAGAGAAACAAAAACTGTTGGGTACACACAGTCCACTCTTCTAGTTATTTCTGAGTAAAAAAAGTGTCAAAAATGCAGGAGGCAGAGCAAGAAGGCAGAATAGAAGCTTCTACCAGTTGTCTTTCCCACAGGAACACCAAATTTAACAACTATCTACATAAAAAATGCACCTTCATTAGAACCAAAAATCAGGTGAGTGATTGCAGTACCTGTTTTGTTTTTGTTTTTGTTTTTGTTTTTGTTTTTTTGATGGCGTCTAGCTCTTGTTGCCCAGGCTGGAGTGCAATGGCACCATCTTGGCTCACTCCATCTCTGCCTCCCGGGTTCAAGCAATTCTCCTGCCTCAGCCTCCTGAGTAGCTAGGATTACAGATACATGCCACCATACCCAGCTAATTTTTGTATTTTTAGTAGAGACGGGGTTTCACCATGTTGGCCAGGCTGGTCTCGAACTCCTGACCTTGTGATCTGCCTGCCTCAGCCTCCCAAAGTGCTGAGATTAAGGCGTGAGCCACTGTGCCCAGCAGTACCTGGTTTTAACTTTATGTTACTGAAAGAGGCACTGAAGAAGGTAGGAAAGATGGTCTTGAATTGCCAGAGCCATCCCTCCCTACTCCCTGGCAGCAGCTGCATGGCACAGAGAATCCGTGTAGGGAGGATGTAGTAATAGAAGGACTGTGTTAGAACTCAGTGTTGCCTTGCTACCATGGAAAGCAACACCAGGCAGAACTCAGCTAATACCCATTTTGGAGAATTTAGACCAGCCCTAGCCAGAGGGGAATCATCTGTCCCAATTACTGAACTTGAGGTTCAGCAAGGCCTCATCACCATGGGCCAAAGGGCTCTGGGGTTCTAAATAAACTTGAAAGGCAATATAAGCTACAAGGATTACAACTCCTAGTCAAGTCCTAATGCTGATCTGCGCTTGGAGCCAGTGGACTTGAGGGGCATGTGACCTGCTGAGACAGCCAAGCGGGTGCTTGCACCACCCCTTTCCCAATCCTAGGCAGTGCAACTCACAGCTCTGAAAGAAGCTCCTTCCTTCAGCTTGAGGAGAGAAGAAGGAGTAAAGAGGACTTGTCTTGCAACGTGGATACCAGCTCAGCCACAGTAGATTAGGGCACTGGGCAGAGTTCCGAGGCACCCATTCCAGTACCTAACTTCCAGATGACATTTCTAGACATACCCTGGGCCAGAAGGGAAACTGCTTCCTTGAATGAAAGGATCAAGTCCTGATAGTATTCACCACCTGCTGACTAAAGAGCCCTTGGGCCCTGCATAATCAGCAGCAGTAGCCAGGTAGCACACACTACGGCCTTGAGTGAGATTCTGAGCTGTGCTGGCTTCAGGTATGACCCAGCACATTCCCAGCAGTGGTGGCTATGGGAAGACACTCCTTCTACTTGAGAAAAGCAGGGGGAAAAGCAAAGGGGATTTTGTCTTGCAGCTCAGGTACTAGCTCGGCCACAGTGGGGCAGAGCACCAAGTGGGCTCTCAGGGTCCCTGATTCCAGGCCTTGGCTCTTGCACAGCATTTCTGGACCTGCCCTGGGCCGAGGGGAGACCACCGCCCTGAAAGGTGAGTCCCAGGCCTGGCAGCATTCATCACAAGCTTACTGAAGAGCCCTTGACCTTGTATGAACGTTGCTGGTAGCCAGGCAATACTCCCCATGGGTCTGTGGTGGTGGTGGCCATGAGGAGAGACTCCTCTGCCTATGGGAAGGGGAGGGATGAATGGGAAAGACTTGTCTTCTGGCTTTGTCTGCAGCTCAGCTGCAGTAGAATAGAACACCAGGCAGATTCTTAAGATTTTCCACTTCAGGCCCTGGTTCCCAAAAGGCATCTATGGACTTGCTTGGGGGAACTTGCTGCCATGAAGGGAAGGACACAAGCTTGGCTGACTTCACTGCCTGCTAACTGTAGAGCCCTAAAGCCTTGAGTGAACAAAGGTGGTAGCCAGGTAGTGGTTATAGTGGGTGTTGAGTAAGACACAGTGCTATGCTGGCTTCAGGTCTGACTCAGTGCAGTCCCAGTGGTGGTGGCCACAGGGGTGCTTATGCCACCCCTTCCCCAGCTGCAGGTAGCTCAGCACAGAGACAGAGAGACTCTGTCTGTTTGGGAGAAAATAAGGGAAGAGGACAAGAATGTCTTCCTGGTAATCCAGACAATTCTTCCAGATCTTATCCAAGACCATCAAGGTGGTACCTCTGCAAGTCTGTAAGAGCCTACAGTATTAGTGGGCTTGAGGTGCCTTCTAATGCAGATATGACTACAGTGACCGAAAACTTAGATCACAACACCCAAATCTGTTTGAATACCTGGAAAGCCTTCCCAAGAAGGATGGGTACAAACAAGCCCCAGACTGCAAAGATTACCAGAAATATCTAACTTTTCAATGCCCAGACACCAATGAACATTCACGAGCATCAAGACCATTCAAGAAAACATGTCCTCACTAAACAAACTAATTAAGTCATCAGGGCTTGATCCTAGAGAGATAGAAATATGTGATCTTTCTCTATCTCTCAGAGAAAGATCACATATATCTATACCTCTAGACCTTTCAGACAGAGAATTTCAAATAGCTATTTTGAGGAAACTCAATGAAATTCAAGATAATACAGAGAAGGAATTCAGAATCCTATCAGATCAGTTTAACCAACAGATTAAGACAATTAAAAATACACTGAAATTCTGAAGTTGAAAAATGCAACTTACTGCTAAAGAATGCATCAGAGTCTCTTAATAGCAGAATCGTTCAAGGAGAAGAAAGAATTAGTGAACTTGAAGATAAACTATTTGAAAATATATAGCCAGAAGAGACAAAAGAAAAGAATAAAAAACAATGAAGCACACCAACAAGATCTAGAAAACAGCCTCAAAAGGGCAAATCTAAGAGTCATTGGCTTCAAAGAAGAGTTAGAGAGAGAGATAGGAGCAGAAAGTTGATTCAAAAGGATAATAAGAGAGAGGTTCCCAAACCTACAGAAAGATGTAAATATTCAAGTAGAAGGTTGTAGAACACCAAGCAGATTGAACCCAAAGACTACCTCAAGCATTTAATAATCAAACTCCCAAAGATCAAGGATAAGAAAGGACCCTGAAAGCAGCCAGAGGAAAGGAACAACGTACAACAGAACTCCAGTATGTCTGGCAGCAGACTTCTCCATGGAAAACTTACAGGCCAGGGGAGAGGGACATATTTAAGGTACTTCTGGAAAAAAACTTTTACCCTAGAATAATACATCCTGAAAAATTTTCCTTTAAGCATTAAGAAGTAAAGACTCTTACAGGCAAAAACTGAGGGATTTCATCAATACCAGATCTGTCCTACAAGAAATGCTAAAGGGAGTTCAGTCAGAAAGAAAAGAATGTTAATGAGCAAGAAGAAATCATCTGAAAGTATAAAACTCATTAGTAATAGTAAGTACACAGAAAAACACAGAACACTGTAACTGTGTTAAGATATATACAAGTGGTGTATATCTAACATATATCTTAAGTATACTTAAGGTATACTACTTATATCTTAGTTAGACTAAAAGATGAACTGATAAAAATAATACCTATAACAACTTTTTAAGACATAGACAGTACAATAAGATATAAATAGAAACAACAAAAAGTTGAAAAGTGAGGGGAACAAGTTGAAGTGTAGAGTTTTATTAGCTTTCTCTTTGCTTATTTGTTAGTTTGTTTATGCAATCAGTGTTAAGTTGTCATCAGTTTAAAGCAATGGATTATAAATATTATTTACAAGCCTCATGGTAACCCCAAATCAACAAAATGTAATAGATACATAAAAAAATAAAAAGCAAGAAATTAAAACGCACCACCAAAGAAAATCACCTTTACTGAAAGGAAGACAAGAAGGAAGGAAAGAAGGAAGAGAAGACCACAAAACAATCAGAAAACAAATAACAAAATGTCAGGAGTAAGTCCTTGCTTATCAATAATAATATTGAATGTATATGGACTAAATTATCCAATCAAAAGACATAGAGTGGCTGAATAAAAAGACAAGATCCAATGATCTGTTGCCTACAGAAAATGCACTTTACCTATAAAGACACACACAGACTGAAAACAAGGGGATGAAAAGGTATTCCAGGAAACAGAAACCAAAAAAGAGCAGGAATATTTATAGTTTTATGAGACAATAGGCAATAACAAATGCTGGAGAGGAAGTGGAGAAAAGGGATCCTTTGTACACTGCTCGTGGGAATGTAAATCAGTACAACCACTATGGAGCACAGTTTGCAGGTTCCTCAAAAAAATAAAAAAGAGCTACCATACAATCCAGCAGTCCCACTGATGGGTATATGCTCGCAAGACAGGAAATCAGCATATCGAAGAGATACCTGCACTCTCATGTGTATTGCAGTACTATTCACAATAGCCATGATTTGGAAACAACCTAAGTGTCATCAACAGATGAGTGGATAAAGAAAATGTGGTACATATACACAATGGAGTACCATTCAGCCATAAAGAAGAATGAGGTCCTCTCATTTGTAGCAACTTGGATGGAACTGGAGGTCATCATGTTAAGTGAAACAAATTAGGTGCAGAAAGACAAACTTTGCATGTTCTCACTTATTTGGAGAGCTAAAAATTAAAACAATTGAACTCATGGAGTTAGAGAGTAGAAGGATGGTTACCAGGGGCTGGTAGGGGGTTGGAGGGAAAGGAGAATGTTTAATGGGTACAAAAATAGAAAGAATGAATAAAATCTAGTATTTGATAGCACAACAGGGTGACTATAGTCAATAACAATTTAATTGTATATTAAAAAAATAAGTGAAAGAGTAGAACTGGATTGTTTGTAACACAAAGTATAAATGATTGAGGAGATGAATATCCCATTTACCCTGATGTGATTATTATACATTGCATGCCTGTATCAAGACATCTCATGTAACTGATAAATATACACACCTACTATGTATCCACACACAAAAATACGTTAGACATGCCTACAACCCACTTTTCTACTTTCTCATGCTTTTCCTATAAAAATGGACTCTAAATTAAAACAGCTATGTGTGAATGACAGAAAGAAACACTAAAACTTAAAGGATATTTTTATTAAGTACTATTCAGAGAATCACTTTCCTCATTATCTTACCTGTTATTTGTGTTGCATTCAAAGTTGGTTTCCCTCCACACTTGGTCAAAATACGTATTTTGCTTTCAATCTTTATCCTTTAGTCAAAAGAGATTTTGAGTCACGTGTACAACTGCAGCTTGGTATTGGGGGTTTCAGAACAATGTGGCAGTACACCCTTGCAGATTTCTGCGGCAGGTCGGTCTCCCTCCCGCCTTCAACTGAGTATAACTTACAGCAAAGAGCACTAATCTTATGTGCATAACTCAACGTATTTTTACACATATATAAACCCAAGTAACTGCCAAAGAAATCAAGATACAGAATGTTCCCAGCACTCCAGAAGGCTCTTTCGTGTTCCTTCCCAGTCAAAAACCAATGAAAGATAACCACTATTCTCACTTTTATCACTTTTGATTAGTTTTGTCTACTCACGAACTTCATTTGAATAGAGTCATAAAGCACGTACTTTTTTGTGTGTCTGGCTTCTTTTGCTCAACGTAACATTTGTTGACATCCATGTGGCTGTGTATATCAGCAGTCTTTTTATTGTTGTGTAACTGACGTATATCACAGTAGACTTATCTAGTCTAGTGTTGATGGACGTTTGGGTTGTTTCCATTTTGAACTATTATGAATAGAGCTGCCCTCTGTGGTAGATTTTAATTCTTATAATGAGGGTTATAATTAAAACATCATTTTTACATACACTTATTATGGGAAATGGTTCTAGTTCTCTATTCAAAATTCCCTTTTGTGTCTTCTCTTGTTTCATGAACTGATGGAAAGAGAAAATGGATGCATGAGTGCACGCGTACCATTAGAGAAAAAGAAAGCGAGAATGTATATATATATATTTGCTAATATATTATATATTTATATATAAGCAAATATATATAATATTATATATTATATATATTAGCAAATATATAATATATATTTATATATATTAGCAAATATATATATTATATATATTAGCAAATATATATAATATATTATATATTTTATGTATGTATATATTTGAGACAGAGTCTTGCTTTGTAGCCCAGGCTGGAGTGTAGTGGCACGAACTCGGCTAACTGCAACCTCTGCCTCCCAGGTTCCGGTTCAAGCAATTCTCCTGCCTCAGCCTCTTGAGTATCTGGGATTATAAGAATGCACCACCATGCCCAGCTATTTTTTTTTTTTTTGGTAGAGATGGGGTTTCACCATGTTGGCCAGGATGGTCTTGAACTCCTGACCTTGTGATCTACCAGCCTTAGCCTCCCAAAGTGCTAGGACTACAGGCATGAGCCACTACGCCTGGCTGCATATATTTATTAGATATCTACTCTGTGGCATGTATTTTACCTGCCTATTTTATTAACCCTTCCTAACAACTTCATAGGGAGGTTTTCCTGTTTCATAAAGGATGAAATTGCAACACAGAAAAATTAGGTGACTGTCTGGAGTCATACAGCTACAAAGTGGTAGGAAGTTGGATGAAATTCCAAAGCGTGGCTTTTTCCCATCATGTGCCCTGTCCAAATCATCCAGAACCAGAACCATAGTAGGGATGGGGGAATGGTGGGTGGTGGGCATTGGTAATATTGATACACTTCCAGATGATTCTATTCATAAGCCTCGGAGGGAGCCCTCTGTATCATGCTGGAGCCCCAGTGTATTATGTGGCCTTGTGGTCATTCTTTTCCTCTTTAGATGAATGACGTTTTCTTTCCTCTCCCCATGATTCACTTTTTCCAGGCTTGCTGTCTCCTTTCTGATCTAATGACTCACGCTTTGCACTCCTCAATGATGTTCACTGCATGTAACTGGTTCCCTGAAATCTCAAACCAGTGCTGGCTCTCTCCCTGCCTGCTGCTCACTTGTTCTTACCCCTTCCTTCACCAAGCGAGCCACACTCAGTGAGGCCACAACCCAAGCTCTGCTCCTTCACCATGCTGATGCTCAAACGCCTGCTCTTGTTGATTCTCAGTTCCTGCCCTTATGGGAGAGATTCAGGACACATCCTAGTTTCCTGCTTCTCCCCACTCACCCTATGGGGTAGAGATGGTCTAGCAGTTGTTTTTCTTTCATTTTGGTAAAATAAATGTAACTTAAAGTTGATCATTTAAACACTTTATAGTGTGCAATTGAACAGCATTTAGTATATTCACAACATGGCGCAACCATCACCAATACCTAGTTCCAGAACATTTTCATCATTTCAAAAGGAAACCCCATATCTATTTTCAGCAGTCACCCTACATTTTCTACTCCCCCAGCCCCTGGCAACCATTAACCTTCTTTCTGTCTGACAGTGTTTAGAGCACTCACTACATGCCAGGCATTGTGCTAATATCATGATACACATACCTTATTAATTCTCATGCAAGCAGCTCTGTGAAATTGGGGTTCTTCCTTCCATTTCACAGATGAGATAATTGAGGCTCAGAGAGAAAATATTTATGTGAGGTCACAAAGCCCGTAAGTGGCAGAACCTGGATGAAAGCCCCTCCAGCCCAGTGGTATTTCCAACCACTGCTAAATGATGACCAAAATCTAAGAGCCTTTCCTGTGATAAACATGAATGCTGCAGGTCTGGGTAACTCCTAAGCATGTATATTTTCCATTCCGTTCTGAAGGTCAGTGGTAACAAAAACCAATCAACCAAACAAAACCGCAGTGAGCACACATTCAAATGACTTATGATCTAGGAATTTTCTGGGATCTGTGACCCCAGAAACTGTCAGTTGACTTCCCAAATTTTGGGATGATACACAGGGCAAGCAGAGTAAGAAACTGATTCCAAATGCATCACAGGCTGAGGAGGTCTCACGAACAGAAAGGCTCTAACCGGTTGCCAGATGGCTGTTTCTCATGCCTGGTCATCTAAGATTCTTGCTTCAAGAGCTTGGGCTCTTGGTTGCTAGGACCACGTAGGCTCACTTCCATTATGGTTCTAGAAATGAAGGAAGCAATTGCAATCCCCATATCTATTAAAAAAAAAAAAAAGGAGGAGCTTATTAGACTTAACAGAAAAGCTGCCATATGACATGCAAGCAAAGCCATGTTCTAAATGTACCCATATAGAACACTAAGCATAACTTACATACATATGTTGAGATAGTTTTAGTTGACTAACATAATACATTTTGTAGACATTTAATTAAACATTTATAATTTTCATTTTGTAAGTTTTTGAGAGAGTACATTATTTCTTCCAAGTCTCAAATAATTCCATAAGCCTTTGAAAAGGTCAGTGACCATCAGGCATTGTGCATTGTGTGGGTTTCTCAAACAACCTTGCTTTGTGAGCCTCTCTGCATGATTACTGTGGTTGAGTAGCATTCTGGTCATTGTTCTGAATCTGATCACCTTTATCATTCAGCCAGACAAAAGATCAGAGGTAGAGTCTCTGCTAATTCAGAAAAATATGGAACTTCAGTTCCCCAACTAAGTGTTCCAGTAGATTATTTTTACATACTGTGCTTCATAAATATAGCTGAACTTTGTAGCTGCCATTCAAATAGGCAGCTGGTCCCCACAGGTATGCAAAACCACACCTGGCTAATTTATTTTTATTTAAAAAAAATTTTAAATCTTTTTATTTTTATTTTTTTTGAGACAGAGTCTTGCTTTGTCACCAGGCTGGAGTGCAATGGCACGATCTCAGCTCACTACAACCTCCACGTCCCAGCTTCAAGTGATTCTCCTGCCTTAGCCTCCTGAGTAGCTGGGACTACAGGGATGTGCCACCACACCCAGCTAATTTTCGTATTTTTAGTAGAGATGGAGTTTCACCATATTGGCCAGGATTGTCTCTGTCTCCTGACCTCATGATCCACCCACCTCAGCCTCCCAAAGTGCTGGGATTACAGGCGTGAGCCACCACACCTGGCCTATTTTTATTTTTTGTACAGATGGGGCCTTCCTATGTTGCCCAGGCTGGTCTTGAACTCCTGGGCTCAAGAAATCCTCCTGCCTCAGTTTCCCAAGGTGCCACAATTACAGGTGTGAGCCACGGTACCTAGCCTAGCTTGAACTTTTTTTTAACCTAGAGAGGTAACTACTAGTTTGACTTCTAGCACCATAGATAATTTAGCCTGTTCTTGAACTTCATATGAATGGCATCATACTATAGATATTCTTTATTTTTAATTTCATTTATTATTTTTTTCTAAGAGAAAGAAAGAAAAAGAAAGAAAAAAGAGGGAGAGAGAACAGAATTCTTGCTCTATTGCCCAGCCTGGAATACAATCTAGGAATAGGTATTAAAAACCTCTTTTATGCCGATAATTGTACTTAACAACAGAGACAGGAAGGAATAAGGGAAGAAAATAACAAACAAACA
>CAUYLG010026310.1:0-17934 GCA_963573385.1 Cacajao melanocephalus | reverse complement strand
AAAAAAGTCGCGCTGGCGACCCGTGTGGCTCCTCCGCCGGGGATCTCCCAGTCTGTGGGCAACAAAAATTCGTCTGAAAGTGCGGCGTCCACTTGCTCTCTGCGCTTTCACTGGGAGCTACAATCCTGAGCTGTTGTTAATCGGCCATCTTGGATCTCTCTCCACATTGCTTTATTTCTGAAGGGTATTTACTTCTCTTTGAAAGTAAGAGACTTGGCCCATGTTAAAAGCTAATTTATTTAACAGCGATCACAAAAAAAAATCTCAATTTCTTAAAAAACATACTGCAGCAATCAAAAAGTTGAACTATTATCAAACTATTATTTTGCTACTAGCTTGGATAATTTATAAACCTCTACTATCTTGTGTCTCATCTGAGACATAGCTGGCATTAATGAGTTAATACAGGAAAAGCACTAAGAAGAATATCTGGCCCATATTTAGTGCTATGAAGTATTAGCTTTTGTTATTACTGGAGAAAGCAACTGCTTCACTGAGATTCTAACTCTAAATTTAACAGAGAGTACCCAACAAAAGAATTCTTAAGGATAAGAATTCATTCACTTCCAGTGTCCTCAACCTCTTTTCTCTTGGATATAAAGCTATGACTTACCAAATACTGTGGTTATAAAAATTTTCAGGTGTGTGAGAACAAGTACACGTGTTCTCCAGAATGTAAGGATGTTAGGTCAGGAAAGTAAAGTAAGTATGCCTAATAATTGTCCCTCTCCTCAAACCACAAAAGCAGACAACATTATTGGCTTATTTTCTACTCCTCAAAACTCTCTTGATTTTCATAACAATACAAATTTTGGTCCATTCCTACATCTCTGGCTAGTGGTTTTCAGCTTCCTTTATCAGTGCCTTCTTTACTCCATCATTAAATTATAAAGTTCCCTAAGGATCACTCTACACTTTCTCTCCCTAAGCAATCCCATTATTTCCACAGATTTGTGATAATTCAAATATTTCCAGACATATATCCAATTTCTACCTCAAATCTGTCCTGCTGGCTCTTCAACCTTAACTTTAATCTGAAATGAAACTCACTGCCCACCTCCCTGTGGTAGGCAGGATTGTAAGATACTCCCCATCCCCCATGACCTTCATCCCCTGGTGTTACTCTCATAATTATGCTACATTATATGGCAAAAGGGAGGTGACCTTGGTGGGCCTAATCTAATCACACAAACCTTCAAAAGCACAGAGGTTTCTCAAGCTGGTAGTCAGAAATTCGAAAAACCAGGTGAATGCAGTATGCCATTGCTTGTTTGAAGGTGGAGGGGAACACGTGGAAAGGATCTGAGAGTGACTTCTAGTCAACAGCCAATAAAAATGAGAAACTCAGTCCTATAGCCACAAAGAACTGAATTCTATCAATAACCTAAATTGCCTTGAAAGTGGCTTCTTCCCCAGTGCCTTCAGATAAAAGCCTAGCTCAACCTCTTGATTCCGGCCTTGTGGGACCCTAAGTAGAAAACCCAAGAAACCTGCAAGACTTTTGAACTGTGAGCTAATAAATGGGTGCTACTTTAAGCTGCTAAACTGGTGGCAATTTGTTACAGACACAGAAAACTAATACAGCCCCATCACAAAACAAAAATTTTATCCCATTCACCACCTTGTTTTCCTAATTCAGAAATCATACCACTACCTATCCAGTTGCTTAAGGCAGAAACTGAAGAATCATCCTTGCCTCTACCTAATTGTTCTACTTAATGTAAAGTCTTACTGACTATACACCTCTGAACTGTCTTTTAAATACATCCACCTTTCTCTATCTCAATTTCTATTAGTTTAGTCCAAGCCACCATTATTTCTTTACACCAGGGGATGAAGAATTGAAATAACCCTTTTTGATCTGTTAGACTGTTTTCACTCTGGTCATCCTCAAATCTCTCTTCCATTTTGTACGCATAAGTTCTCTAAAAAGAGAAATCTGATCCTATAATTCCTCTACTATTTAAATAAAAATGTAAAATGTATATTTAATATACATGCATATTAAATATATGTTTAATTCAAAGTCCATCAGATAAAATATCCTTGGCAAACTTGAAAGGCCTTCATCCTTTACTTATTCTTTCTGCCTCATTTCTATACACTCTTCCCCTTAATCTCTCAACCACATTGGACCTCTTTCATGCTCTTTGCTCTCTTTCATCTCCAGGTTTTTGAAGGCTCTTCATCTCCCTCCACTCTCTTAGTCCACCTACAATAACTTAATCAGGCTAAATTCTGCAGTTTCTTCAGATCTTAAATTAAATGGGACTTCATTAAGATGTTCTGCACTCCTCAAGCACCCTTTACTCACCCCGTGCTAATATTATTGCCCTTATATCATTATTTGTATCTTCTCTTCTACAATGTAAGTTACACAGAGGCAGATACATAAAGATTAAAAATGTACTTTGGGATTTTATCCCCCATTTTAATCCATGCAGTTATCACGTGGCATAAATCACTCCCTATTAAAGTATTAAAATGTCATTTGTCAGCCTTTTTTTTCTAGAATTCTTTCTCATGAGGGGAAAAAAAGCTTCAAATGTCTTCACATTTCTATTTCATCTTTCATATTTTAACACATGAAGAAAACCCAGTTGAAAATATTATTATAGTAATCAAAAACAGAAAATTAGGAGCACATATCCCCATGTGTGGTTTATTTTTTAACTGCTCATTTTGATAACAAGTCATTTTTAACTCTTACACAATGGTGCTAGTTTGCCAACCATATAAGCCACAATGTCTGAGGTACGGTTTTACTAGTTCAGGTTTCTTTCTTTTAATTAAACTATGAGTGATATAAACATATATATATATATATATATGACCTGCAGTTTGTTTGTTTTTTTTGAGACAGAGTTTCACTCTTGTCATCCAGGCATGATATTGGCTCACTGCAACCTCTACCTCCTGGGTTCAAGCAATTCTCATGCCTCAGCCTCTCTAGTAGCTGGGATTACAGGCACCCACCAACACGCCAGCTAATTTTTGTATTTTTAGTAGAGACAGAGTTTTGCCATGTTGGGCAGGCTGGTCTCAAACTCCTGACCTCAGGCAGTCCGCCCACTCCAGTCTCCCAAAGTGCTTGGATTACAGGCATGAGCCACTGTGCCTGGCCCACCGGCAGTTTTATTAAAAGAAACTCTTCAGCAATATTTTCAATATTTACTCAGAGCCAGGCGTGGTGGCTCACGCCTGTAATCCCAGCACTTTGGGAGGCTGAGGTGGGCGGATCACCTGAGGTCAGGAGTTCAAGACCAGCCTGACCAATATGGTGAAACCCCATCTTTAAAAAAAAAAAAAAATATATATATATATATATATACATATATATATATGTATATATATATTTACTCAGATAGCCTTCTTCTCTCTTCTTGAATTATACTTTCACTCTGACCCAGAGGCAGAGTTATTCTAGTATTCTAGTTATGCTAATATCTAGTTTTATATAAATTAAGCTCAGTCTTTGAAATCCTCATGCTATTTACTGAACAATACATTGAAAAAGAAAAACAATAATCAAATTTAATCTCCCATTTGGTGCAAAATATATGTGATCTTTCTGACATATACAATTCCAGTCACTGGGAGGAATTTCAGTATGTTTCATTGCTATTATACTGAATCAAAAACAAATATTTATTTATTCCTACTAAAGCAACATACACTTCTTAAAATACCTAGTTACTCCTGTAAGTTTTGTCTCCAGATTATAACCCTTCAATTTTTTTTTTTCTAGATAACATGGTTTTCAGATGAATTACTAACCTGCTAGTTCTTACTTACATGCATTCCAGATTATCATTCTCACATTTATAATAATCAATTTTGTGCACCTTCTATTTATCTTATGTTCAAATTATAAACACATTACTATACTAGTAAGTTATATTATAAAACATCCACCCAAAATAAATTTTTAAAAATATACAGAGAGTCTAATCTTTTATTTCCATATCCCAACTGGTGTTATATATCCTACTTCAACACCACAAATATAGATTCAGAGATATCAGTGTCAAGAACAATACAACTATAAACTCCCTTAATCTAAGGCTTCACTTCTTTTAATGTAGGCAACTATATTATATTCACTTTTTTCCTTTCCTGAACTGTGTTTCATAATGGTTCAGGTACTTTTCTCCATATGAAACAATCATAAACCTGATTTCCCAACATGTTATGTTGTACTGGTGGAACCGAGTTTTAAAAATACCTAAGGCAGGTTTTAACTTATAACTTTTAACTTATAACTCTAATTTTAACATTTTTTAGGTTTTTGCCTAGAGTAGCCTACTCTGTCTTCAGAATCTTGATTTAGTCACACGTCTTAGTGATCTTTTTACCTTAGGATACCTAAAATTTTGGTATTCAAGTCATTAATAAAAGTGTCAAACAGGTTAGAGTACTAAGTATGTTACTGAAAATCTCCCCTTTAGAGTGATATATATATATATATGATATATATGATATATATATATATCATATATATATATATATATATTTTTTTTTAAAGATGGGGTTTCACCATGATGGCCAGGCTGGTCTTGAACTCCTGACCTCAAGTGATCCACCCACCTCGGCCTCCCAAAGTGCTAGGATTACAGGTGTGAGCCACCGCGACTGGCCTAGAGTGATATATTAATCAACATATATTCCAGTTTATGTTGATGAGAATATAAACATTAGAACACAAATACGTAAATGAGAACATAAATACGTAGGTGAGAACTTAAAATATTAATGCTCATCAGGGTAAAAAAATCAATGAAGAAAACAGAAATTGAGGACAATTTTCTTAACATGATAAAAATATAGATACCTTAGTTCTAAAGTCAGTATCTTATTTAATAGTAAAACACGACTTTTCTAACAAGATCAGGAACAAGACAAAAACACCTACCATCTCTGCCACTATTCACCTGTATTAGATTATTAGGCAATACAATCAGACAAGAAAAATCAATCAGAAGCATAAGAATGTATGGGAAATTTGACCCAAAAAGTCTACAGATTTATTAACAGTACTATATCAATGGTAATTTTAATTGCTACTATGGCTGTATAACACATTAACATTATGGGAAGCTGGGTGCAGGGCAGACGGCAAGGTTTTGCCATCTTGGCACTGGCATTTGGCATTATCTTTGCCACTGGCATTTGGGGTAGAAGATTCTTTGTTGTGGGGGCTGTCCTGTGCATTAGAGTCTTTAGCAGCATCCCTGACTTCTTCCCATAGATGGTAGCAGCAATCTTCCCACCCCCAAGCTGTGACAACCAAAAATGTCTCCAGACACTGCCAAGTGTCCCACAGAGGGGACAAAATCATCTTCAGTTGAGAACCACTGGTACACAGAACTTTACTATTTTTGCAATTCTCTGGATAAACTAAAATTATCTCAAAAAAAAAAAAGTTTTTAAAAAAATCAATGCTCATGTATAAGTGAAAACTGTGACTACCATATGGTACTCTAAACCATTATTGCATTTTTAATTCTAAAAAAAAATAAAAGGTGGTAACAAAGCATCACCTTGGACATGCTAACAAAATGTGTTTGAGAAGGTATTTAAAGTTTCTAAAATAGAAGAAAAGTTTAAAATAAGGCCTTTAAATTTTATGAAACTTTATTTCCACCATCAGTTCAAAATAACTTTCCATGCTGATCTACCTCTTTGTGTTCATTGATGCCTTCATCATCCATTTATTAGTGAGAGGATCAAACATCTCCATGCTGCCTAAATGTTCATTTCCATCATGTCCACCTACTGCATACACTTTACCTGTCAAATAGAGAATTATTTTCATTTGACTCCAAATAAATTAATAACATTAATGTTATATATATATATAAACATTATATAATTAAAATGTCACCATAAGTTAATTTTCAACAACTGCTGCTTTGTCCAATGTTAGGATCAATGTCATTTCAGTAGTTGAATGAAAAATCAATGTAAGCTTGCGCTAAACATGCTGTTCCACATGAAGTAATTTATTAGTAAATGCTCTAATACTATACCCCCACTTAGGTTTATGAAATCACTAATCTTGCCTTTAAAGAACACTTAACAAAATGGAAAAATGCTCTTATTAGATTATATTTTAAAATATAAAACTGGTGGCCAGGCATGGTGGCTCACACCTGTAATCCCAGCACTTTGGGAGGCCAAGGTTGGTGGACCACTTGAGGTCAGGAGTTTGAGACCAACTTGGTGAAACCTCATCTCTACTAAAAATACAAAATATTAGCCTGACATGGTGGTGGGCAACTGCAATCCCAGCTACTCAGGAGGCTGAGGCAGGAAAATTGCTTGAACCCAGGAGGCAGAGCTTGTAGTGAGCTGAGATCGCGCCACTGCCTTCTAGCCTGGGCAACAAGAGTGAAACCTCATCTTAAAAAAAAAAAATCATATATATATATAAAACTGGTTTGTTGTTTGGTTTTTCTTTTTCAGACAGGGTCGTGCTCTGTGACCCAGGCTGGAGTGCAGTGGTGTTATCACTGCTCAATGCAGCCTCAAACTCCTGGGCTCAAGTGATGCTTGTACCTCAGCCTCCCGAGTAGCTGAGACCACAGGCGTGCACCATTGTGTCTGGATAAATTTTTAAATTTTGTAAAGACAAGGTCTCCCTACATTGCCCAGGCTGGTCTTCAGCTCACAGGCTCAAACGATCTTCCCACCTCAACCTTCATAAAACTGTTAATATGATCAATTTTTTTACTCAATGAAATAAACAAAAATACACACAGAAAGAGAGGAAAGATTGTAGACCAAAATGTTAACTGGGACTATTTCTGGGTGTTTGTGTTACAAGCAGTTTTCAGTTTTTATATTGTTAAAAATTCATTTATACTTTTATAATAAAAAAGTGGCCTTTTAGAGTTTTCTGATAATGTATCCACGGTTCTACAATTAATTCATTTTCAGGAATGAGTAAAAAAATTTCAGCAGTAATTATTAATTTTAGTTAGATGGGTATTAAAATGGCTGACATGTAATTATAATTTGGGTTCAATAAACATTTTTTCTTGGTTTAATTTTTTGGTAAATATAACTGAGAAGAGCTTAACTCTTTCTATCTACTTTCTTTGATATTCATCTCCATATCATGCACTTACATGCAACAGATTGCACGCTGAACATCTGTGGGCACAAAGCAAGTAAATAATCACTAACTAAACATTTTATTTAAAAATAATTTACAATTTTGTCATTTTCTGACATAAAAACTAAACTCTCAAAGTTCAGAGATTTAAAAAAGAGCACTGTGATCATGTGATATTTCAGACGAGCATGTACCCACCTTCCACAGAGATCACACCCACATGTCGCCTTCGGCTATTCATTTCTGGCCCAAAGAACCAACTGTTTTTGTTGATAGAATAGCATTCAATACTCCGAAAGGGGTCACCAGATCCACCTCGACCACCTACACAAAACAGCACACCTAAAGGTAAAGGCACAAATAGAGATAAATTATCGCTGCCAAATTAAAAAAACAAAAAAAATTAGTGTAGGAAAGCATTTAGAAAGTTCGAACTTTGGGTAAAAGCAAAAATTTGATCAAAAAAAAGTTATTTGAATAGTATTTAGTGTTATTATGTTACTAGAAATCTAATATAATTTTCTTCCTTTCCCCTCAGAGAATAGGGTATATCAGCTATCTCTGCTTGTTAATATCCCACTACAGTACGCTGTATACCCTCACCCACCTTCTAAAATTCCTCTTGCTAAGGTCATAACAAAACCAATCAACCCTTAGTTAATTTCTTACTGAACACAATTGCCACATTTGATATGTTGATCACTGACCATTTTTCAGGAATCATCTTACCTCCTTGATTTCTATAATATCGGTTTCCTTTCGTCATCAACCATTTATTTCCTCCTTTCTACGTTTTCCATGTTCCCTCCTGAGCCCACTTCTCACATAACTTTTTGCTCATTCAGGAAAAGTTCATCCCTTTGTTTTAGATTCCATCTTTATTGTAATACCTTCCTATATACATTTCTAAGCCACAACTCCACTTGATGTCCCACAGACACCTCAAACCCAACAAGTTCAAAAGGATCTCCCCTCCTTGCCTACCTAAACAACCTCTTCCTTCCTTGTGGTGTCCTATCTGTTCCTATTTCCAATGCCACTGGTAACAGTTCATAGCCTCATCACCTAACTACTGCAAAACCCTGTCCTCTCTTAATACTTAGCAGTCTTTTTGCTTTCAGATTCTCACCACAGTAAACTCACAAAAAGGCTCTTTTGATAGCCTTCCATTACCTACACCAGTACTTCTCAAAAACTTTAGAGAATGCCACTGAATTGTACACTTAAAAAATGGGCAGGTGCAGTGGCTCATGCCTGTAATCCCAGCATTTTGGGAGGCTGAGGCAGGAGGATCATTTGAGGCCAGGAGTTGGAAACCAGCCTGGGCAACAGAGCATCTCTACAAAAACATTTAAAATTAGCCAGGTGTGGTGGTGCCTGCCTGTAGTCCCAGCTACAGGGGAGGCTGAGGCAGGAGGATCACTTGAGCCCAGGATTTCTATGCTGCAGTAAGCTATGACTGCACCATTGCACTCCAGCCTGAGTGACAGAATGAGACCCTGTCTCTAAAAAGAAATAAGACAAAATGCTTAAAATGGCAAATTTTGTTATATATATTTTCCCACAATTAAAAAAAAAAAACACATACACACTGTAGTGTAACTCCGAATCACCTGGAGGACATAAAATACGGATTGCTGGGCCTGACTTCAGAGTTTCTGATTCAGGAGGTTTGGAATAAGTCCAAGAATTTGCATTTCTTACAAATTCCCAAGTGAATGCTGATGCTACTGGTCCAGGGGCAACCAATTCCTTCACACTTTGAGCAACAAAGACTGCTTTACAAGGTAAAACCTTATCACAGCATAAAAGTCTTCCAGGATCTAAACCTGCTTTCTCTCTCTCTTAAACTTCACGCTCCTGCAACTATGCATATAGTACACATCTTTGGTGTTTCCATAGCACTTTTGGTAATTAGCATTCATTAAACACACAGTATTAAAATGATCTGTTATGCTGACATCTGTTACCAGAGTCTAAGGTAGGTTAAGACTGTGTATTAAACATTTATGCATTAACAAGGACTAGAACAGTACCTGCCACGTACTAGGCATTCAATAATTCCCTAAACTTCCTTTACCCTAACTAGCATTCAGAAGAACATTTATTATCCAAAACTAAGGCTAAGGTTTACTTTCCTATAAAACCTTTTCTGACTCTTCCAAGATGAAAATAACTACTGTTTTCTTTGTACATTCCATTATACCTTAAGATGATATAAAAGCACCTGTTAATTCTTTACTGCATTTATTTATTCAAAAGTCTATTTTCCTGACTAGACAAGTTATTCCAAAATAAGACTGGCTATCTTCTGTATAGGCCTGCATTTCTTATGCCTAACCCAGAGCCTTTCACATGGTAGGCACTTAATAAATATTTGCTGAATGACTGCATAAATGAATGCCTGGTAGCTGCTTGTGCTATCTTTTTCAATTAATTCAATATTTTAAGTTAAATAAATTTAAAATTGGAAGAGCCACTGGGTGTGGTAGCTTACACCCATAATACCAACACTTTGGGAGGCTGAAATGGGTGAATCACTTGAGCCCAGGTGTTTAAGACCAGCCTGGGACCACAGGCACATGCCACTACATGTGAGACTCACTAAAATATAGTGAGACCTGAGTGGGTCTCAACTGCTCAAGGGGGCTGAGATAGGAGGACTGCTTGAGCCCAGAAGGTTCAAGGCTACAGTGAGCTATGATTGCACCACTGCACTCCAGCCTGGATGATAGAGCAAGACCCTGACTCAATTTTTTTTTTTTGAGATGGAGTCTTGCTCTGTTGCCAGGCTGGAGTGCAGTGGTGTGATCTTGGCTCCCTGTAACCTCTGCCTCCCAGGTTCAAGCGATTCCCCTGCCTCAGCCTCCCGAGTAGCTGGGACTACAGGAGCACGCCACCATGCCCGGCTAATTTTTTTTGTATTTTAATGGACACGGGAATTCACCATGTTGATCAGGACGGTCTCCATCTCCTGACCTTGTGATCCACCCACCTTGGCCTCCCAAAATGCTGGGATTACAGGCGTGAGCTACCACGCCTGGCCAAAATTTTTTAAATAAAAAAATAAAGTTGGCAGAAAATGTAAAGATCATTTAGTCAAATTGTTTATAAGTAAACTGAGGCCTTGATTAAGAAATGTGTTTATAACTTGGGCTGGGTGTGGTGGGTCACACATGTAATCCAGCACTTTGGGACGCTAAGGCGGGTGGATCACTTGCAGTCAGGAGTTCAAGACCAGCCTGGCCGACATGGTGAAATCCTGCCTCTACTAATAATACAAAAAAAATTAGCCTGGTGTAGTGGTGTGCACAAGAAATCGCTTGAACCTGGGAGGCAGAGGTTGCAGTGAGCCAAGATTGTGCCACTGCACCCCAGTTTGGGTGACAGAGTGAGATTCGGTCTCAAAAAAAAAAGAAAAAGAAATTTGTTTATAAGTAAACTGTGGCCTTGATTAAGAAATCTGTCCAAAATTACAGATGTTCAATGGCACAGCTAGAATTATAACCCAAGAATGTAACACTGATCTTTGATTAGATTTTTTTTAAGTGAAAACTAGTATTTCATCTATATAGTTCATGTAGGAACATATCATGGAAGGGAAAAAAAAAAAAGCTAAAATAGAAGTAAAAAGACCAGGATGCATATCCTTTCTCTGCTATGTTTATGTGTGGCCTTGAGTATACTTTTAACCTAATTCTTAGTCTCCTCATCCTTAAAATTGAATAAAACTACACTATTTCACAATGAGAATCAAATCCTTTGCTAAAATATACTACATAAAGTTGCTTCAGTCACGTAAGAGATCATTTATGTGAGTGTCTAATACATTCTGGCATATAACCTAGGCTGTTAAGATGTTTGAATTCAATTCTGAATTTGAAGTATTTCATCAAATACCTTGACTTTCTAAATTCACAACAAAAAAGCTACCCAACTAAAAAAACTAATTCTTTTTTTTTTAATATATATTTTTTATAGAGACAGTGTTTCACCATGTTGGCCAGGCTGGTCTTGAATTCCTGACTTCAAGCAATCCACCCGCCTCAGCCTCCCAGAGTGCTGGGATTACAGGCATGAGCCACTGCACCCAGCCAAAAAACATTCTTTACCTCAACCTATAAAAAATGAGAATAATTAGTTCTTCTTCTACTTCTTCATAAGCAGGTGTATGACTTTCAGTGTTTCTTTTTATTACCTAGATAAAATCTCATTCTACTCATAATCAAGTATTGCCTTTTGTTGTTTTTCAGGCTACTTCGAAGACCTCATTATTTGATAGTTGCATATTTAGACAGCACAATATAGAGAGGAAGTCCCTATTCAGAGCTCCTCTTCCTAAATTTCTGAACCTCATGTATTCCCTCATGTCTCAAATATATTACGCTTTATAAACATTAAAAAGTGATACTTCTTATAGCATAATGTCTCAAGAAAAGAAGTGAACATGAACTATTTTCTTGGGAAAAAGAATGCCTCCTAAAATATAAGGGTTTAGATTCTAAGAGTTTAATATAACCCATTATACAAATATTAGCTATGTTTAGTGCCCTTCTATTTGGTAAAATGAAAAAACAAATATTTAGACACACAATATATTTCAAGCTCCATGCTTGGCCCTAGGAATACAAACCTAAATAAGATGCTCAACGGTCTTTGAGGAACTTAAGACATGTCAAATGAGTAAATGACAATGCAACACAGTAAACCAAGTTCAGAATCTGGGACCATCTCAAAGGAAGAGGTATTTCGGTAGGCTCTTCAGAGTATATAGGACTGATTATGGCTTTTTTAAAAATTGGCCTATTGGTAAAACTAGATAATGTACAGTAAAAACTATAAATACATATATAAAACTGTATTTGCCAATTATTACTTTAAAGCAATCAGACACTATCTTACGACTACATTATCTTACACACATGAACAACCCTCAAATACAATAAAGATCCTTCCAGGAGCGTTTTTATCATTGTATTACATCAATAAGCAATTTGGTTACCAGCAGTATGCTTCCTTGGGGTAGTCCGAATCGAGTATTCAAAGTCAGGTACTGCTCTGCTACTCAAGTGAAGGTGGTAATTTCTTGCTTCATCCAGTAAATCTCTACATTTTAGATTTTGCTTGACAATCTGTTCTTTTGCCACAACACCCATAAGAAAATCAACTGGTAACAATGGCAGACGAACCTAAGATCATGAACAGTTGCAATATAAAATTTAAGTGAAAATAAGATGGTTCATTCTCCACTTTCACTGCAGCATGTTCTCTTTTTAAAACTTACGTTGCTACTTCATGAAATCTAACAAGTTCATGAAATTCAATGTGCCAAATTCTAAAGCAATTTCCAGTACTGGTCTGCTTTAATGAAATCAGACTATACATTAAATCACATCCACCCACTTTAAATATAGGTTTAAATAGGCTTTATAATTCAATTGTCTTCATTCAAATTACTTACTTCCAAAAATGGTACTGACATAATCACAAGGTCCTTCTGTTGATAAAGACACAATCAAAACAAAAGTGCTGTGCTTTGTTCTTTTGCCTTTTCAAGCTAAGATTAAACATACGGAAATGTGATTTCTTACTTAAAAATGTAAACATTCATATCTAAAACAAATGCTGTTTTCTTCAAATCAATAATCTTGGAAGGGAATATTCTAACTCAGGGACGCATCCCCTCTTTCAATAGACACATTTATCACTGCTCTATTAAAGATGCACTGATTTTCCAGTGGATTAAAGGGGATGATGAAACCAGGTAATGCTATTTTGAATAAAAAGCAAACACACACACATAAGGGGTTGAGTCCAGTCACTCCCCAACTGCAAGACTTTGTTGCAGTAGTCCCTCTACCTATTGTCACGGTCCCCCTTGAATGAAGTCTGCCTTACATGTCTTTTTTTTTTTTTTTTTTTTTAAAAAAAGAGACGGGGTTTCACCATTTTGGCCAGGATAGTCTCGATCGCTTGACCTCGTGATCCGCCCGCCTTGGCCTCCCAGCGTGCTGGGATTACAAGCGTGAGCCACCGCGCCCGGCCACTTACATGTCTTAAAAAGTAACACATATACACAAATAAGATATAGCTGCAAGATAATAAAACTTTCCATTTGCTTTTGCTGACAAATTTACTTTCAAAATAACTCTAAGAGAACTCTAAGAAAACTACTGAACTTTGATACTTATATGAATGCAAAAATATTGTGATATGCACTTGAAAAATATGTCTTATCATAATCACACTTTAAATAGGTTTACTTCATCTGCCTATAAATATCTAAAATGAGAACACTGGTCATTTTAAGCACCTTCATTCTTCTTACTATTTGTTAAAGTTTCTTACAATGCTATTGAGAAACTTTGTGTTATTAAAAATTATGAGAATTATCACTGAGTGCTTTTATCAAGCACAAAGTTTTAACAAAGCAATTAATTTAGAAAAAATAAGTAAATAAGAACATTCCTCTTTTAAGTAACAAAACATCATTTTACTTCTCAGGAATAAATGGAGAAAGGAAAAAAGGGAGGAAGGAAAGGAAGGAAGGGAGAGAAACGAAAGGGGAGGAAGACAAAAGAAAAGAAAGATCACAAGGGCCTATAATCTTTTTATCCCAGTAACTCCTATTAATAGTAAAAAATAATAACAGTAACAATAATCAGACACATTTCTGAGGTTTAAAAAAAGTCAAAGTATGGTGAGAAGAAAATTGAAAGTGATGTCCTATTGTTCTTTGCATGATAAATCTACACACATTAGGAATAACTATACTTTTATTAGCAAAATAATTCATTAAAATTTAGAAACTTCATTATAAAACATTATAAATTATATTTAGAGCTGTTTCCTCAAACCATTTTCTATTAGCATACATAAAATACTCATCATTAGTATCCCAAAGGAGTATTATCAGGTTAAAAAGCAGAGAATGATATTGCTAATTCAAATGTGACAAATTTAGATTCATCCTGAAACAGTAAAGCAAGTTAATAGGAAAGTTAGAGAGCTAAAAGCCATTTTTATCATTGTATTTCATCAATAATTTCCATATTCCTTCAAATAATCTACACTTTTCAAAATAAATGAAGCATCTTGATTTGCTTCTGTATTTCATCTCTATATGAAATCTTATTTCAGCCCTTACCTGTGCAAGTGTTTCATCCAACCATTTGGAATGATGCTGAGGATTGGCAAGAAGCCACTTGATGGCAGCACTATAGACCTGCTTTTCATTTTCAATATTTAGATCACTGGAAGACAAAAGCTTATGGAGGTGCTGGGGCGATACACTTACAAAGTCTTCACACTCCACTACTTCAGTAAAATGTTCACAGGCATATTGATCTGCCATATCCATTAAGTCTATTCGATTGTGACTTTCTGCAAAGGCTCTTACTGCCAGGCAATTGGAGGGATGAAAATGTAACTTCATGTATTCACAACAAGCTCTAGCCACCAGTTCAACCTGCAGAATACAGGCTGCATATAAGAGAGGTTGGACGTTGTCAACAGTCAAAGTGAGCCGTGAAGAATAGACAAACTTTACCAAGTCTTCTATTGCGTCACCATCAAAATCTCTAATTTCAATCAGCGTTTGCTTGGCTTCGGCCATTTCAGAAAGAAACATGGCTCTAAAGTAGGGAATAACACAAGCCAATACCAGCTTGTGACAAGAGATTAGCTTTGAGCCAACCTGTTCAAAAGAAACCAAGAAAGACTCAGTTTAATATCAAAATCAGCTTCAGGTCATCATTGTGTTTGGAGCAGGAACAAAATTTCTAGACAAATTTAGACTGTTTTTATAAGGTGATCCCTTGGTCACTTATTTTCAATCTAGGCCAATTTCTTAAAGTCAGGCAATTTTCATCTTCCAAATTAACCAAATATCATATATATACTACATAGGTATATATGTATACATATATACAATATATGTATAAATGTGTAATATGTGTATATGTATAAATATATAAAATGTATATACATATAAAATGTATACATATATACATATATGTATAGGTATAAAATATATGCATACATATATGTATAAATATATACATATAAAATACATATGTATATACATATACAAAAATACATATCTGTATATACGTGTGTGTGTGTGTGTGTGTGTGTGATTTTTTTTAGACAAGGTCTTGCTCTTGTCACCCAGGCTGGAGTGCAGTGGCGTGATCTCAGCTCACTGCAACCTCTGTCTCCCATGTTTAAGCGATTCTCCTGCCTTAGCCTACCAAGTAGCTGGGATTACAGGCATGCACCACCACACCTGGCTAATATTTGTGGGTTTTGTTTTTTCAGTAGAGATGAGTTTCACCATGTTGGCCAGGCTGGTCTCGAACTCCTGGCCTTAACTGATCCGCCTGCCTCAGCCTCCCACATTGCTGGGATTACTGGAGTGAGCCTCCACACTTGGCCTCTTTTATACACATATCTATAACATATACACAATAAGTAGTGATTTTTCTATATGATATTTCAGGGACATTTTATAAATTAATAACAGCAAACATCAGTCAGCACTCCTTACATGTCAACCACTATTGTAAGTGCTTTTATTTTGGAGATAGGGTCTCACCATGTTGCCTAGGCTGGAGTGCAGTGGCGTGATCATGGCTCATTGCAGCCTCAACCTGCTGGGCTCAAGCGATCCTCTCAACTCAGCCTCCCAAGCAGCTGGGACTACAGGCATGCGCCACCACACCCAGCTAATTTTTGCATCTTTCAGTAGGGACAGGGTTTTGCCATGCTGCCTAGGCTGGTCTCAATTCAAACTCCTGAGCTCAAGTGATTCACCTACTTGGCCTCCCAAAGTCCAAGGATTACAGGCATGAGCCACAGAGCCTGGCCTTCTAAGTGCTTTTCATATACTAACTCAACTGTCCCAACACTCCTATGAGTAAGTACTATTATTATCCACAATTTATCAATCAGAAAACTGAAGCACAGAGTAAAAATTGAGTAGTATTTACTATGAGCTCAACTGAGTTTTTTTCATTTTCTATTCACATTATCTTGAAATGATATAGCTCACATAAAAGCAAGAAAAAAACTGCAATCTCATCATCTTAATTATTGAAAAATCAGATAGCTTCCAACAGTGTGCCATTACAAACAACACAGTAGTGAACTTCTTTGTAATTAAATCTTTAGTCACATTTTCTATTATTCCAACGGATACATTCTTGTAAGTAGAAATGCTGCTTCAAAGACTACAATGTGAATATGTGAATATATACTGTCAAACTGTCCATTTCTGAGCTTCTTACAGTATTTGCACCATATCTTGAGTGTTAATTTTTTTTTTTTTTTTTTTTGGTATAGAGAGTCTATGTTGCCCAGGCTGGTCTCAAACTCCTGAACTCATGCAATCCTCCCACCTAGCCTCCAAAGTGCTAAGATTATAGGCATGAGCCACCGTGCCCGGCCACAGTTGACAATTTGATGAATAAAAATATCTCATTGTTTATCTTTTCTTTTGCTCATACGACTGAAGCATTCATAAATTTTGGGCTACTTGTATTTCTTCTATGAATTACAAATTTTTTCTTATTCATTTGTAAGTATTCCTCATACAATCAGTATTAGGCATTTGTCACATATATTTTAAACTTCTCTTCTGCAGTTTGTTTTCAATTTTTATTCTCTCCCTATGGATTTTCACATAATTAAATCAAGTCTTGTTATTATTTAAGGTACCCTGCTATAAATGGGAATCATTCTAATATTCTATATTTACTTCACATATTTTTTCTACTACTTTTATGGTTTTATGTTTTACACTTAAATTTTTATTTACATCTGGAAGTTTTTGGTACTTAGTGGGCAGATATCTTCTTTTTAATACAGTATTAATCCCATTTTCCCAGCAGTTTATAATAATCAAATACAAGTAATATTATAGTACCATCTGAATAATTTTCCTGTTTTCATGTAGTGTTTTGATTATATAATAAAATTGTAGTTGTATCTCATTATTTGAAAACTAATTTTTTAAAATGAGAATTTCTGGAGTGTTCAAACGTATAAATGGTTTTGCTTATACAAGTCCCTTCCTCAGTCTTTTTTCACTAATGTGGAGGAAGAACCAGTATCATTTATTTCAACAAGTATGAGACAATCATTTCTGTCTGTTATGCTGTATTAAATTGTTTCACAGAACTCACTAGGCAGGATTTAGATTCTAATGAGACTAAAGTTGTAATGTAGACTACAACATAAAGCTTGGCATGTTTTCAAATTCACATCAGCTCTAAAATGGGATTTGAAACCTGACACTTAATAATTTTTAAATAGCCTAAGCATATCCTTTAAAAAAATTATTTCCACATACTACCACTGGGATTCAGTTTCTATGCAAATATTTGTAAGTCTCACATGACTTAAACCTGATCCATTAAATAACTTGCCAATACTCTCTTACATAATAGTATCATAAAATAGGGTTCCACAATTTCTAGATAACCATTATTTTAACACTTGCCATCCAAGCTGTACAAATCAATGGCAAGTCATTCATGATGTTCTTAATAAGATTCTGTCCCTCTACAATTCTATTTGAACCTTGATTCAAATAAACTAAAATGTGGCTATTTAACATATACACACCTATGTACCCTTTTAGAAGAAATATCCATTTTTACTTTAAAAAGATCTTTGAGGAGAGATCCAAGATGGCCGATTAACAACAGCTCAGGGTTGTAGCTCCCAGTGAAAGTGCAGAGAGCGAGTGGACGCCGCACTTTCAGACGAATTCTTGTTGCCCACAGACTAGGAGATTCCCGGCGGAGGAGCCACAC
>CAUYLG010026307.1:0-40884 GCA_963573385.1 Cacajao melanocephalus | reverse complement strand
GTCAGGTTAATAGGTTGAAACCCGGTGCCGTTTTTTGGGGTGTGCCGAGTTTTTGCCATTGCAATCCAGCCTGGGCATCAATCCCAAAACTCCATAAAAAAAAAAAAAAAAAAAAAAAAAAAAAAAAAAAAAGTTAAGTTATCCTTTATTCCTAGAGTGTTGAGAAATTTATCATTAATAAGTGTTAAATTTATCAATTCTTTTCCTACAATTATTGAAATAATCAAATGGTTTTTCCTCTTTTGTCGGTTGTTGTAGTGAATTACTTTGATACATTGAATGTTAAACCAATCTTGCAGTCTCAGGATAAGCCTTATTTGGCTGTGATGTATTACACTTTTATGTATTATTAGATTTAGTTTTTAGCATTCATGTTCATGAGGGAAACTCTATAGCTTCCTTTACTGTCTTTGTTTTGGTATCATGTAATGCTGGCTTCATTGAGTTAGGAAGCATTCTATGTCCTTTTATTTACTGGGAGAAGTTATGTAGAATTGTATAATTTCTTCCACAAATGTCTCGAAGAATTCCACTGTGGAACAATTTGGGCCTGGAATTTTCTTTGTGAGGTTTGTAACTTCAAATTCAATTTCTTTCTTTCTTTCTTCTTCTTTCTTTCTTTCTTTTTTTTTTTTTTTTCTTTTTTGGCAGAGTTTCTCTCTTGTATCCCAGGCTGGAGTGCAGTGGTGCAATCTTGGCTCACCACAACCTCCACCTCCTGGGTTCCAGTGTTTCTCCAGTCTCAGACTTCCGAGTAGCTGGGATTACAGGTGCCTGCCACCATGCCTGGCTAGTTTTTGTATGTTTAGTAGAGATGGGGTGCACCATCTTGGCCAGGCTGGTATCAAACTCCTGATCTCAGGTGATCCGCCCACCTCAGCCTCCCAAAGTGCTGGGATTACAGGCGTGAGCCACTACTCCTGGCCTACGAATTCAATTTCTTTCATAGATATAGAATATTCAGGTAATTTATTTCTTCCTGAGTGAGTTTCATAGTTTGTGTTTTTCAAGAAATTCTTCCATCTCATCTAAAGTGCCATATTTATGTCATATTTATAAATATGCAGTTGTTTAGAGTATTCTGTTATTGTCATTTCAGTGTCTGTAGAGTCTGTAGCAATATTTTCTGCTTCCTTTCTGATGGTCATTTGTGTCTTTTTTGCTTTTCGTGATCAGTCTGGCCAGATATCTATGAATTTTACTCATCTTTTCAAAGAACTAAATTTTGGCTTTTTTTTTCTGTTTTCAATTTCTTTGATTTCTGTTCTTATCTTTTTTTTTTTTTCCTGCTAGCTTTGGGGTTTCGTTTGCTCTTTTTTTAGTTTCCTTATTTTTTTTAAACAGAGTCTCACTCTGTCACCCAGGCTAGAGTGCACTGGCATGATCTCACCTCACTGCAACCTCCACCTGCCCAGGTTCAAGTGATTCTCGTGCCTCAGCCCTGCACGTAGCTGGGATTGCAGGCATGTGCCACCATTTCTAGCAGAGATGAGGTTTCACCATGTTGCCTAGGCTGATCTTAAACTTCTGGCCTCAAGTGATCTACCTGCCTCCACCTCTCAAAGTTCTGGGATTACCAGTGTGAGCCATCACAACTGGCCTTTTTTAAGGTGAAAACAGATTACTGACTCGAGGCCTTTCTTCTTCCTTTTTTTAGAGATGGGATTTCACTATGTCACCCAGGCTGGAGTGCAGTGGTGCAATCATAGCTCACTGCAGCCTTTAACTCCTGGGCTCAAGCAATCCTCCTGCCTCAGCCTCCCAAGTAGCTGGGAATACAGGCATGTGCCACCACACCCAGCTAATTTTTTTTTTTTGTTTTGTGTAGGTGGGATCTCGCTATGCTGCCCATGCTGATCTCGAACTCCTGGCCTCAAATGACCTTCCTGCCTCAGCCTCTCAAGTAGCTGGGATTACAGGTGCAAGCGACCATGCCCAGCTCTGTTAAAACTATTTTATAATTTCCTGGGAGGCGTCTTCTTTGACACATGAATTATTTAGTATATTTTTATTTGCAAATACTTGATGGTTTTCCAGGTATCTTTGTTATTAGTTTCTAGTTTAATTCTGTTATGAGCAGAAAACATACATTTATAGTATATTTTGGTGAATACTCAAGGTGCAATTGAAAAGACTATGTATTTTGCTGCTGTGTGAGGTGTTCTATAAATGTGAACTGGTCAATAGTGTTGTTCAGGTGTTCTATATATTTGTTGGTTTTCTGTCCACATTTTCTGTTGATTAACTAAAGAGATGTTTCAAGGTCTCTATATTAAATGGATTTGTCTATTACTCCTCTCAGTTTTGTTATTTCTTATAATGTATTTTGGAAATCTGTTGTTAGGTACATAGATATTTAGGATTCTTTTTTTCTTTTCTTTCTTTTTTTTTTTTTTTTTTTTGAGACAGTGTCTTACTCTGTCACCCAGTCTGGAGTGCAGTGGCATGATCTCAGTTTAATATAACCTCCGCCTTCCAGGCTCAAGCAATCCTCCTGCCTCAGCCTCCCAAGTACCTGGGACGCTCAGCTAATTTTTGTATTTTTTGTGGAGATGGGGCTTCTCTATGTTGCCCAGGCTGTGTTTCGTAATGAATGTCATCATGGATTCAGTGGTATGTGCTGTATTTCTGTCTCTAACCCCTCCACTGATGTCTGAATTTATATGTCAAACTATAAAGTTTGTATATCAACTGAGTGGCCTCATAGGCATTTTAAATTTCAGACCAAGCCAGAACTCTTTCTATCACAGTTTTCTGCGTTCAAAATACCATTCAACCAATTGTGGGGGCCCCAAACTTTAGTGTCATCCTTTATTCTTCTATTATGCTCACACTCCACGTCCAATCCATCAGCAACTCAACTCTACCTACAAAATATATCTTGAATGTGTTTACTTCTCACCTCTGAATTATTGGCACCCTAATCCAGGCTACCATAATATCTCACCTGCACTAAGGTGACAGTCTCCTAACTGGTCTCTCCTTGCACTGGGTCCCTGTTCATACTATTTTTCATACAGGAGCAGAAGTGTACTTGGGTTGTTTTGTTTCGTTTTGAGACAGAGTCTTGCTCTGTCACCAGGCTAGAGTGCAGTGGCATAATCTCGGCTCACTGCAACCTCCAACTCCCTGGTTCAAGCGATTCTCCTGCCTCAGGCTCCTGAGTAGCTTGGATTACAGGAACATGCTACCATGCCCAGCTAATTTTTTTTTTGTATTTTTAGTAGAGATGGGGTTTCATCATGTTGGCCAGGATGATCTCAATCTCCTGACCTTGTGATCCTCCCCAGAGTGCTGGGATTACAGGTTGAGCCACTGCACCTGTCTGGGTTGTTTTTACTAAAGAAGAATTTTAAGGCCAGATGTAGTGGCTCATGCCTGTAACCCCAGCACTTTGGGAGGCTGAGATGGGTGGATTGCTTAAGGTTGGGAGATCAAGACTAGCCTGGCCAACATGGCAAAAACCCCGTCTTGACAAAAATACAAAAATTAGCTAGGTGTGGTAGCACACGCCTGTAATCCCAGCTATTCGGGAGGCTGAGGCAGGAGAATCGCTTGAAACCGGGTGCTAGAGGTTGCAGTGAGCCGAGATTGCACCACTGCACCCTAGACTGGGCAACAGAACAAGATCCTGTCCCCAGAAAAAAATTTTTTAGTAGAAACTGGATCCTGTTTAGCTTTAAAACTCTGCAATGTTTTGGATTCCCATGCTCATCTGTCTTCTGTTCCATTCCCAATCTTGGCCCTAGAGTTAAGCACTATCTTAATGTGGTTATTTATCACCCTGATGCATGCCTTACCACTTCTGCTATATACGTCTGCTCAGGTGGCCATCACAAAATACCACAGAGTAGGTAGCTGAAACAACAGCTCTGGAGGCTAGAAGCTGAAGATCAAGATGCCAGGAGGGTGATTTGGGGTAAGGCCTCTCTTCCTGTCTTCTTATTAGACAGCTGTCTTCCTGCTATGTTCTCACAAGGCCTTTCCTCTGTGTGCATTTAGGAAGAAAGAGAGCACTCTGGTAGCTCTTCCTGTTTTTGTAAGGACTCCAGTCCTATGAGATTAGGGATTCACCTTACGACCTCATTTAGACTTAATCACCCCTATGTAGGCCTTATCTCCAACACAGTTACTTTGGGGGTTTGGGTCTCACTATATGAATTTGGCAGAGAACACAATTCAGTCCATAAGAGTATGTATCCCTAAAATATAGAAAGGCAGGAGCCGGACGTGGTGGCTCACACCTGTAATCCCAGCACTTTCAGAGGCCGAGGTGGGCAGATCACCTGAGGTCGGGAGTCCGAGACCAGCCTGACCAATATAGAGAAACCCCGTCTCTATTAAAAATACAAAATTAGCCGGGTGTGGTGGTGCATGCCTGTAATCCCAGCTACTTGGGAGGCCGAGGCAGGAGAATCGCTTGAACTTGGGAGGTGGAGGCTGCAGTGAGCTGAGATCATGCCCTTTCACTCCAGCCTGGGCAACGAGAGCAAAACTCTATATTAAAAAAAAAAAAAAAAAAAATATATATATATATATATATATATATATAGGCAGGCATATAGATAGGCAGGTAGATAGAGTTACACTGTGGTAAAAGATTATCTAACTATATTATATTTACATCAACTAATGAAATCTAAGGAAATTGCTATTAGCAATTTTCCACTTAATCGCTGTGCCTTCCTCCACCAAAAACTCATATCAATCATGTTTTCAAGAACCGTTTCCAAGCTCTAGTTTTTAAAAATCGACATGTGAATTCAAATTACAAAGTAGTAAAGTCACCTCTGAGATTTCATTATATGATTTACACAATGTGATGGAAATTATGATTATACAATTTTATATTCTTCATCTTTATATCCATATACTTTAAATCTCTCCTGTCTGAAATAAGTATTCTGTAATCATACAAATTAAACTTTAAAATGTTTTTCAGTCCAGGCACAGTGAATTACACAGCTGTAATCCCAGCACTTTGGGATGCCAAGGAGAGCAGATCGCTTGAGCCCAGGAGTTTGAGACCAGCCTGGCCAACATGGTGAAACTTCATCTCTAGAAAAAATTAGCTGGGTATGGTGCACGCCTGAAGTCCCAGCTACTCAGGAGGCTGAGGTGGGAGGACTGGTTAGCCCAGGAGGTAGAGGCTGCAGTGAGTCAAGATCATCCCACTGCACTCCAGCCTGGTCAATATAATAAGACCCTGTCTAAAACAAAAATGTTTTTTGGAAGTGTAATAATGGGATGAAGAGAAGTGGGCTAACATGTACAAAAATAGTTATATAGAGAGAATAAATTCTAGTGTTCAATGGCACAGCAGGGTGACTATAGTTATCAATAATGTATTACATATTTCAAAATAGTTAGAACATTTGGAATGTTCTCAACACAAAGAAATTATATCTATTTGAGGTGAGAGATATCCCAATTATCCCAATTTGATCATGACACATTGAACGCATATATCAAAATATCATAGGTATCCCATAGATATGTACAATTATATATCAATAGAAATGCTTCTTTTAGGAATGAAGCCAAGAACTTTATTTCCTTTTAAAAAGCAAAATCCTTTATTTAAAATTATGTGCACTGAGTGCACCAGTAATCCAAGCACTTTGAAAAGCTGAGGCAGGAGGATTGCTTGAGCATAGGAGCTGGAGACCAGCCTGGGCAACAGAGTGAGACCCCATCTCTACAAAATAAAATAATTAAAAAATTAGCCAAGCATGGTGACATGCACCTGTAGTCCCAGCTACTTGGGAGGCTGAGTTGGGAGGACTGCTTGAGCCCAGGAAGTAGAGGCTGCAGTGAGCTGTGACTGTGCCACTGCATCAACAGAACAAGATCCTGTCTGAAAAAATATATATATATTATTTTCAAAGCCTTTTAAATATTCAAGTTTAGTTGAATGAAAAAAATATAATCCACATCTGTCACTGAAGTCATCACATTTCCATCATATTTCTAGTAAATTGGTTAAATTTTCTTTCATTACACCTCTCAGAATTTTGTCCTTTTGAGTAAGGCAAACAACTCAGCCTCAGTAATACTGTGTCTCATTTAACAATCTATTTCAGTCTTATTCTTGGCAGTTACTAATGACCTGGTGCTGTTGACACATTTTCAGTGTGTGTGGCTATGTGCAAAATGCTGCCATGTTGCTATTTTCCTACACAGCTCTCCCCTTTGATCACCAGCCTTGTCTTGTCTCCCACTCTCCTTTGCAGCTGTAATTGTTTTTTATTCATTTGAAACTATCTGGAAAAAAGGAAGATCCTTAAAGAATAGTCTCATTTCCAGTCATTGCTGACAACTTAGAAATATTCCAATTTCTTTCTTGCTGAGTAGTTTTAGTTTGTTAAGATTTTTTTCTTCCCACCCAGCCAAGATTAGTTAAAACCTAGGTCCACAATTGTCCTCCTGCAGTAACATCCCAGGGCCATCAGGCGTCACAGTGGGAGGATCACAGGATTTAAAATCAAACCATTTGATTTTATTTCAAGTCATAATCCTACAACTTTCCCAACCAGAGACCTTGGGCAATCACTGAGCCACTCTGGGCTTCAGTGTCCTCATCTGTAAAATGGGGGTGATCATACCACCTGGTTTTCAGGGTTGTTTTAAGGATTAAATAAATGAGTGTACATGAATATCCATTGAGAAGTATAATGCAGTGATGTTAATGTTAGCTTAGTTTAATAAACATTTCTTTAATAACTAATAGGGGTGGCATACTCAAAGGACTACAGGTAATAGGTAACGTGAATGCATGCAGCAGGCAGGGTTCCATGCCTCAAGAAGTGGGGAAGGTATGTGTCTGGAGACCTTGGGCTCACAAGCCTGTCTGAGGACAACCTGGGCTTAACTCCAGCCCATAGTCTCCATCTCAGAAAAAGATCTGGCATTGCCAGATGTTTCAGTTTTTCAAGAAAAGCTAGAAAATACGATAATTTCAATGTGAAATATTTTTATTTTTAAATGTTGGCAACTAATTTTTTTAAATCCCTTTGTGAATGAAAAAACAATACCCATCTACTAGCTGAATTTGCCCTACAGACCTCTAGTTTTGCCTGCTTTGTGCTACATACTATGGGAGGCCCTAAGTATGCGAAGAAAAAATATATAGTCCATGGTAGACATGGAGATGTACTGCCTTGATCCTCTTTCAAGAAAGGATGTGCTGCCCAGCTGCAGGGAGTGCTGTCTGCAGGTGGCCCTCAGCTGTCAGCCTCATCAGTTATGGCTTCAGCTGCAGAGCTGCCTCATTCTTGGTCATGCCCCTTCCTGGGTGGCCCATACGTGCTAATGGGTGGAGGCAGGGGTATAAAGATCTAGTTACCTCTCACCAATTTGGAATAATTCTGAAAGGCCATTCTAGCTCCAGAGCTCTTCATGGTGCCAGGTGAAGCAGTTGTTAGACTTGCATCAGAGCTTAACTTCATCCTAGGTCCATTACTGCTTCCTTCTCTTCCTTTCCAGAGGTGATGATCCAGAGGCCCACATAAACATTTTGTACACTAAACTCCATCTCAGAATCAGCTTCCTGGGGAATCCAGCATGCAGCATGATCCTTGAACTCGTGAAACAATCTGTATGATGAGCCAGGTGGACAGATGAATGCAATACTGTGTGAGAAGTGCTAGGATAGACACTTAAACAAAAGGTTATAGGAGGCTGGGCGTGGTGGCTCATGCCTGTAATCCCAGCACTTTGGTAGGCCGAGGTGGGCGGATCATGAAGTCAGGAGATCGAGACCATCCTGGCCAACATAGTGCAATCCCGTCTCTACTGAAAATACAAAAAATTAGCTGGACATGGTGGCGCGTGCCTGTAATCCCAGTTACTCAGGAGGCTGAGGCAGGAGAATTACTTGAACCAGGGAGTCGGAGGTTGCAGTGAGCTGAAATCATGCCACTGTATACCAGCCTGGAGACAGAGTGAGACTCCACCTCAAAAAAAAAAAAAAAAAGAAAAGAAAAGAAAAGAAAAAAAGGTTATAGGAAGGGAGGAGAAGTACACCAATTCAATCAATGAGGCTCAAGTTTTTCCTGGAGTGGATAACCTTGAGATAATTTTTGAAGGTTTTTAAACATATAAAGAAGGAAGAACAGGCCGGGCTCAGTGGCTCACGCCTGGGATTTCACTCAGTGCTGCCAAATCCCAGCACTTTGGCAGTCTAAGGTGAGAGGATCACCTCAGGCCAGGAGTTCAAGATCAGCCTAGGCAACATAGTGAGACCCTGTCTCTACAAAAAAAGAAGAAAGAAGAAGGAAAAAGAAGAAGGAAGGAGGAGGATGAAGAGGAGAAGGAGGAGGAGGAGGAGAAAGAACAGGTATTTCAGGCAAAGCAAACACTGAAGGCAAGCAGTAAATGGACAGCGAGGAAATCAGAGACCCAATATACAAGGAAGATCAGCAGCAGTTTGGTACTAATAGAGCTTAAAATGTTAAGTTGAGAATGGGCATCAGATGAAGTTGAAGAGAAAAGTTTTAACTTAAGAACATGGGTTTGATTCAGCAAAGTAGACTAAAGATTTTTCCTCCTAGTTTACTAAAGACTTGTTCTTTCTTTCCTCCAATAAGCTTTATATGTTGGTCCTTCCTGGAGCCTATTTTCATTCAATAGGCATTCCTTGAGAAGGTTCATCCTCTATCATAATTGAAAATCTAGACATGAACATCCAACTCAACATCTCCACTTAAATGGCCCATAGGAATCACAAATTCAGCACATCCAAAGTCAAGTTCATCACCTGACTCTCCGACACCTCATCTCTCCACATTCCCTACCCTAGTGAACACTAGCACTGTCCAGCCCGTTACTCAAGCTAGGGTCCTAAGCATCAGTCTTGGTTCCTTTCACTCCTTTACACTTCAAATTCAGTCTTTTTAATGTGTTCTATAAATAATCTCACTTTAATATATTTCAGATCACTCCACATCCAGTGCCACTTCCTTAGTTCGGTGAGAGCTCTTTCCAGCTGGCTAATTTGCCTCTCGTCTTATCCCCTTTCCGGTCTATTCACCAATAACTGCAAGAACAATCCATCCAAAGCACAAATATGATCATGTCAAGCTTCAACTTAAAGTCCTCCAGGGGTCTCCATAATCTTTGAGATAAAGTCCAAAGTCGTCAACAAAATTCATCCTCTGATACTGATTTCACACGTTCTGTTTCACACACAAGGTATTGCTTTAAATTCCTCCAGCTCTTTATGCCCTCTCTCACTCGAGAACTTTTACCAGCTTGCACGCATAGCCTGAAACTTCTTTCCCTGGCTGTCTCTCCTCTCATTCTTTTCATCTGGTTAACCCCTATTAGTCGTTCAGGGCTAAACATAGGTGTTGCTTTCTCCACCACCCTTACCCCATTATAAGCTAAGCTGCCTTGTTTATAATTCTGTCATTGCACCTATCAATCTGTACTTCTGATTCTCTACCACAAGATACAACTGAATGCAGAGAACATATATATCTATTCATTCCCAAATTTCCAAAGCTTAGCACGATATCACATCAAAACAAATGAATGAATGAAGTATATTTTATTTCTAAAAGCACCCTCTGATAGCAATGTGACTAACCATTTCAAGAAGGAACTCACTAGAGGCCAAGAGACATGTTATAAGAGGCAATGATGACCTAAACCAGAAAAGCGGGAGTGGGAAAAAAGAAACTATATGGAGAAACAGCTTAGAGGTTAAAATCAGCAGAATTGATGATTGGATATTGGGGCTAAGGGAAAGATTATGGCATGAAATCGTTTTTGGATTTCTGACTTGGGCACCAGGATAGTGACATCTTAACTAGGATACAGAATACTAGAGAAGAAGTAGGTTGGATAAAGGGCACAGAGATGATGAGTTTTAACGAGTTTGCTCAGGGCACATTGAGGGTGAAGTGCCTATGAAGAGACCAGTTATTTGGACTTTGGCATATGGGGTGAGGGGAGGAGTAAAAACCATAAATGAAGTGGCATGGGGGAATAGTTAGTGTAAGGAAGAGGTCAAGCACAGTGCTCTAAGAACATCAACTTCGTTACAGATTGTACTAGATTTCTTCCTTTTGCCCCTCCAGATCCACTGTCTAGGAGACTGACCTATATGGACTATACCAATGGGCTTCTTTGTCCTCTGGTTTTGCTTTGGTTTAGTTCATGAGAAAGACTACCAGTAGACAGAAGGAGAGAGGAGAATGACATCCAGGTCATTCTCCTGGAGACGCCTGGAGGAGAATTCTCCAGCTCACTCCCTGCTTCATCCCCCCACCAACTACCTCTCCAGGTTCCAGCCATGGTCCTCCCTACGTGTCGGGGCCAGGTAGGGTAAAAGGAAGCCTCGCTGATACTAGCCTGGGGTACGGTCCTAGTCCTTCCTGCTTTTCCTAACCCACACACACTTTTTAAATAACTCTTTTATTAAAATCTCCCTAATTACTCAGCTTGAAAAATGCCATCAGTTTCCTAAAGAGACTCTGAGTGATACACAAAGGATGCTAGGAAAGAGAGGCAAACTAATCTGATAAACTAACTCCATCACGGTGCTTTAGTAGATTACCCTTCCCAAGTAAACAGAGTTATCTGAAAACTAAAGAATAACCCTAAAAGTGGAAATCTGAGGCACCAGGATGAAGGAGGAAGTGGTTGTTAACTAGAATGACTGTAATGACAGATAACTTGGAAATTCTTAAAGATTAAATTCCAATGAGCCACATTCCAAAAGGCTAAATAACTCTACATATAAGTCACTTGTGTGTGTCTATGGTGACATAGTCTCATAGCATAATAAATTTCGTAAGAGTTAATAATGGCAGGGGTTCCAAATAACTGGGTATAAAATACTGGTGTGTGAGGGATGGATCTAAAAGGATTGCAATCTTGCTAACTTAATGGGATCCAACTAAAGGGGTCCAATAGCCGAGCATCAAAATAGCACAAAAGACATGCAAAAAATATCAAGAGAAATTCAGCTGTCTGCTCTACTGAAACCACAAATAAGTAATATTAGCATATTTGGTTGTATTAAAGATAGGATTTTGACATACAAGTATATGGCCTCAACATTAATTTGAATACATTAAAGATGGACAGTGACCTTTATTGGAGTTCTTCAGATTATAAAATGTAGGTCATGCTGACTCTGGGCCAGTTCCATGATATCCCCTTTCCTCTCTGTATCCTCCTGGTCATCTTTACTGCTCAACAATTTATGACTCACTTCCTACACGAGCCCTCTAAACAGATTCCACTTCATTCTCGGCGGCTGTTGTCATAGCTACAACCCCTCAGGAGCCTTACACTGCCAGCTTGTTTACAGAAATTGGCTAGATTGCAAATTTGATTTATTTGTTTTTCTATGATTTAGGTAATCAGCCCTGTAAGAATGCAGAAAAAAAATAGTGGGGGCAACTCAAGAACAATTAAAACGTCAGCCGGGCACAGTGGCTTGTGCCTGTAATCTCAGTGCTTTGGGAGGCCGAGGTAGGAGGATCGATTGTGGTCAGGAGTTCGAGGTTGCAGTGAGCTATGATGTTACCAGTATACTTTAGCCTGGGTGACAAAGTAAGACCCTGTCTCTAAAACAATTGTTTTTAAAGGAACAATTAAAATGTCAGCGTGTTTAGAAAGAGACCTATTCGTAATGCCAATATGAAATGCTTTTGATGTTGATATTCGCGTCATTAGAACTTAATGTCAATCAGGCTGTTAGAACTTTGCTTTGACTTACCAATAGGGCAAAAAAAGGTAGCAGACTTTTCCCCTACGTATGTCAAGTCAATAATCTAAAATCAAAGAAAAATCCCCAACTTTGAAAAAACCCTCAAGTTCACCTCTTCGAACTTGCTTCTCAATTTGCTAATATCTTGCATGATGTCCCTGACAAAGTCGCTTGTTCATGCATTCAACAGACACAAATTGAGCACCTGTTCTTGCCAAGCACCACTTATTTAACTCCAAAGATGAAAGCACTTTGGTTGCTACTTCCAAGAAACTCACACTAAGCCTGTCCTTGATGGTGACTTCATGACATAAATCATTATGATCAAGTTCTCTTGAATCGAAATTGCCTCCGCACTACTTCCAGAGGAGAAAATTTTGTTCTGTCTTCAAATATTTTTAGGGAGTATTAAGTTTTTGTGCTATCCACCCTGACCTCAGGTTTCTTGGCAAAACATACCAAGTTCATTCAATTACTCCTCATATGACTTAGCATTTGGAACACTCAGAGCCCTGGTCACACTCCTCTAAACACATTCAAGTTTGTCAAAATCCCTCTTAAAGTGAGGGGACCAAAATAGAAAATATATCACAGATGTTTTCTAGAATGACCTGGATACTGACTTTTTCTAATGTGACTACAATTCCTTGGCCTTTTGAAAACACCCCTTCATTCTGCTATATGAGCATGGTCTTTGCAGTCAGACCCAAGTTCACATAGATAAATGATTCTGTAATCTTGGACAAGGTGCTTCATGTCTCTGAACCTTAACTTTGTCTGTGAAACAGAAATAATCATTATTTTCTTGTAGATTTTTTTAGTGAGGGTGAAAATATATGACACGTGTAAAGCATCTACTATGTACCAAGTACTGTGGTAAAGGCTACCCTTTTAAAGGAACAATTAAAATGTCAACTGTAAAGGGTACCCTTTACCACAGTACTTGGTACATAGTAGATGCTCAAAAAATTGCTATTGGGCCAGGCACAGTGGCTCACACCCCAGCATTTTGGGAGGCTGAGGTGAGCAGATCACTTGAGGTTAGGAGTTTAAGACCAGTCTGGCCAACATGGTGAAACCCCATCTCTACTAAACTTATACAAAAATTAGCCAGGTGTAGGGGTACATGCCTGTAGTCCCAGCTACTAGGGAGGCTGAGGCATGAGAATCTCTTGAACCCAGGAGGCGGAGGTTGCAGTGAGTAGTGATAGCACCATTGCACTCCAGCCTGGGCAACAGAGAGACTTTGCCTCAAAAAAAAAAAAGGAATTGCTAATTGAGGCCCTTTATATCATTTTTTTACTTTCACAGACACAGTCATTGCTTTTTTTTTTTTTTTTTGAGACAGTCTCTCTCTGTTGCCCAGGCTGGAGGGCAATGGTGTGATCTCAGCTCACTGTAACCTCTACCTCCCCAGTTCAAGTGATTTTCCTGCCTCCACCTCCCTCCCGAGTAGCTGAGACTACAGGCAACCACCACCATGCCAGGGGAATTTTTTGGAATCTTATTAGAGACAGGGTTTCACTATGTTAGCCAGGCTGATCTCCAACTGCTGACTTCAGGTGATCCACCTGCCTCGGCCTTCCAAAGTGCTGGGATTATAGGTGTGAGTCACTGCACCCAGCCTTGTTTTTAATTTTCCACAGAAACTGACACCAAATTCAGTCCCATCCTTCCTTTATTCAACTGATTTTCTCCCTGACATATATCACAGATGTTTTCAGACTTCACATTTACTATTGTAACAGTTCATGTGTGTACACCTTCTCTTCCCAGTGTATTGAGATTTTCTTTAAATTTGTATACTGTTGCGTCACCTGCAGATTGGATACACCTGACCTTTAAGTCCTTATCCTGGTCGCTGATAATGCAGCAAACAGAGGGACCAAGGACAGACTGCCTCATGACACACCAGGAGACTTTCATCAGGTTTATGCCTCTTCCCACTTTTCAGCAGTTGCTTAATGAGTTGTGAATAGATCTTACTGCACTGACACCTTACACAAATGCCATCATCTTGCCACAAGCACATCCTAAGAGAAAAACCAGAGGATAAATTTGTCTCTGGCATTCCCCAAATCTATTTGCCTAGTAACTCTGTTACATAAGAAAATATCTGCTATGATTTAATGAATTTATACTGGCTCTTGATGCTCATTTTCTTTTCTAATTATTATAAGTCATCTTGATAATAATTCACAGTACGTCTTTTCCTCCTCCTTCTTCTTTGTATTAGGCAGAATAATCACGGCTCCCCAAATATGTCCATATCCTCATGCCAGAGCCTATGACATTGCTCCTTCCGTGGCAAAGGGACCTTATGGATGTGACTTAAGGTTAAGGACTTTGACATAAAAGAGCAGCCTGAATTATTCAATTGTCCAATCTAATTGCATGAGTCTTTTTTTTTTTCTTTTGAGATGTGAGTTTTGCTTCGTTGCCTAGGCTGGAGTACAGTGGCACAATCTCAGCTCACTGCAACCTCATGGCTTAGCCTCCTGAGTCCCTGGGATTATAGGGGCCTGCCACCAAACCTGGTTAATTTTTGTATTTTTTTTTTTTAGTAGAGTTGGAGTTTCACCATGTTGGCCAGGCTGGTCTCGAGCTCCTGGCCTCAAGTGATCTGTCCGCCTTGGTCCCCCAAAGTGCTGGAATTACAGGTGTCAGTTACTGTGCCTGGTCTAATCACATGAGTCTTAAAAGCAAAGAACCTTTTTTAGCTGTGGTCAGGGGGTGATCAAGTTACCTGAGGGAGATGCAACGTCACGCACTGGCTTTAATGGAAGAGGATGAGGGCCACAAGCCAAGGAAAGTGGGCAGTCTTTAGAAGCCAGAAAAGTCAGAAAACAGATTCTCCTTTAGGGCCTCCAGAAAGGAATGCAGCAGTGCTGAAACTTGATTCAGCCCAGTGAGACCTGTGTTGGACTTCTGGCCTTCAGAATGGTAAAATAATAAATCTGTGTTTTTGAGGCCCCAGAAGTGGTAACTTGTTATAGCAGTCATAGGAAACTAATACCTTCTCATCATCCTTCTCTTCTTTTGTGAATTCATACTTGAAGTTAACACAGATTAACACAGATTTTTCTTCAATTTCATTTTTGGCCAACTGGGGCTTAATTTGGCCGAGACAAAGGAGACAAGGATAAATGTGGTGAATAGCAGGAAGTCATCAGTTAATCTCTCAATAACAAATCATTCTTGTCTCTCCATTCATGTGGGTTGCAATGACATGTCTCTGTAGCAAAACTTTGTTGGAATCGTAATTGCTATGACTACATAACTATGTTTCTTTTTTTTTTCATTGAGACAAGGTCTTGGCTAGGCATGGTGGCTCACGCCTGTAATTCCAGCACTTTGGTAGGCTGAGGCGGACAGATCACAAGGTCAGGAGTTCAAGACCAGCCTGGCCAAATGGTAAAACCCTGTCTCTACTAAAAGTACAAAAATTAGCTGGGTGTGGTGGTGCACGCCTGTGGTCCCAGCTACTTGGGAGGCTGACGTAGGAGAATCGCTTGAACCTGGGAGGCGGAGGTTGCAGTGAGCTGAGATTGCTCCACTGCACTCCAGCCTGAGCAACAGAGCAAGACTCCATTTCAAATAAAAGAGACAAGGTCTCACTTTGTTACTCAAACTGGAGTGACGTGAATGTGGCTCACTGCAGCTTCAACCACCTGGGCTCAAGTGATCCTCTCACCTCAGCCTTCCAAGTAGCTGGGACTACAGTAGCATCACCATATCTGGCTAATTTTTTGTTTATTTGTAAAGAGGAAGTCTTACTTTTTGCCCAGGCTAGTCTTGAACGCTTGGGTTCAAGTGATCCTCCTGCCTCAGCCTCCCAAAGTGCTGGGATTACAACTGTATTTCTTCCAAAAATATATATATATATATAAATGCGGCCAGGTGTGGTGGCTCACACCAGTAATCCGAGCACTGTGGAAGGCCGAGGTGGCCTGAGGGGCAGGGGGGAAGGTCACGAGTTCAAGAGATCCAGACCATCCTGGCCAACATAGTGAAACCCCATCTCTACTAAAAATATCAAAGTCCTAGCTACTCAGGAGGCTGAGGCAGGAGAATCATTTGAACCCAGGAGGCAGAGGTTGCAGTGAGACAAGATTGTGTCACTGCACTCCAGCCTGGTGACAGAGCGGGACTCAGTCTCAAAAAAAAAAAAAAATCTAAAAATTCATCTAGTCTTCACTCCCTTGTACTTCTGATATAAATCAACAAAATTCGGTGTGGTTCACTAAATATATTCTATCCTTACAACCTGTACAATGTTATTGTGGAAGCTACACTTGTGAGTCAGAGCCAAACTCTGTCACTTACCAATTTTATCTTTCAATAGTTATTTCTGTCTTTCTGCACCTCAGTTTTCATTCCTAGAAAAATAAGGACATTTGATGAGATGTCTAAATTGCTGTGTTTTATTGGAGTATAGACCAAAAAAAAATTTTTCCCTGTTTTTTTGCCAAAAGGATAAACTGATTAAAATATATTACTTCATTCCTTTGTTCATGCCAGTCCACTTACATGAAATGCACTCTCCTTCTCCTTTATTTTCTTCTGCCACTTATATTTACAGCTAGTAAAATGCTCCTCTGCTTTCAAGTCCAAAATCAAATGCCACTTCTAATGAAAACCTCCTTGATCACAGCATCAGGAGTTAATCTTGCTGTCCTCTGAAATACTACAGCACTCATTTCCTGTAGGCTTATCACATGCTGAGTTATTCCCCTTTGTTGCCATGTCTTGACACTCCAACCAGACTGCAGCTTCCTGGAGATGGGACCATGTTCCTTGTCTGCCAATCACAAGTGTTGAGTAAATATCCTGGCCAGGTGTGGTGGCACATGCCTGTAATCCCAGTACTTTGAGAGGCCCAGGTGGGTGGATCACTTGAGGTCGAAAGTTCGAGACCAACCTGGCCAACGTGATGAAATTCTATCTCTACAAAAATACAAAAATTAGCCTGGTGTGGTGGCACGTGCCCGTAATCTCAGCTACTCGGGAGGCTGAGGCAGGAGAATCATTTGAACCTGGGAGGCAGAGGTTGCAGTGAGCCGAGATCGCACCATTGCACTCCAGCCTGGGAGACAGAACAAGACTCGATCTCAAAAAAAAAGAAAAGAAAATCCTGCCTCCTTCCTGTTGTAATGGAAGTAGTAACTCCTATTTAAAGCCCATCCTCTTCTTGTCTTCTGATTCCTCCCCTCCTGCCTCTCACAGACATCCATCATCTCTCATCTCTCTTTTTCCTTTAACTTCTCTTCCAGCTTCAGCCCATCAGCTCAACTGTCTCCCATTTGATTATAAAAAAAAAATTCCTCCAAAGACCCCATTTCTGACTGCAGCCCCATCCCCAATCTCCCACTGTCACATATCGTGGAGAAGTGGAGGTGTGCACATCCACCCCCTCTACCTCCTCCTTGTGTTTCTGCCCACTGCTGTCCGCCTTCCACCCCATCACTCCACAGAACACACTTCCCCCAAGACTACCAATGCCCCGAACTCACTATAGACAGTGGACACTATACTTATCCTCTAGGCATCAGTTTCTGCCATTGACCAAGAGCTCCTTCCTGAAACCCTTTCTTCCATGGCCCTCCATGACAGGATGCTGTTCTTTCTGCCTGGATGCTCCTTCAGTCTCCAGCACCTGCTCTCCCTCTGTCATTCACCTCCTGTGCACTTACTGCCTTAGAGTTCCATCCTGGGCCTTCTCCTGCACGTGGTCTACAGGTTTCCCTGTACCCCTTCCATCCTCGAAGCGCCCATCCATCGTCATGCAAAAGAGCAAATTAGATGAGCAAGGCCTTCGCTCTCCAGAAGTTTCCATCCTAATATACAAACACAGACCATAGACAAGAAAACAAATAAATCCTAAGATAATTTCAGATAGTGATAAGTGCAATGAAGGAAATAACTGGAAGAGCATATTTTAGGAAGGGGAGTGAGAGAAGGCTTCTCTGAGGAGGTGACACAGAAGCTGAAAAAATAATACCTCTGGTTACAAAGAGCCAGTTCTGAGATGAGCCAAGGAAAAGCATTTCAGACAAAGGGAATTTACAAGTGGGAAGATCCTGAGATGGAATTCTGTCCTGTTTCAGAGAGACAACAGTAGGTCATGGCATTTGATGAAGTGGCAACAGGATGCTGGAGTCCAGTGCAAAGGGCCTTGTAAGCTGAGATGAGAAATTTGGATTTTCATCTAAGTGCACAGAACAGCTATGGGTGATTGCAGCAGCCCTTCCTGTGGATTTCCTACAAAAGCCAAGTGCTTTTTAAAATGCAGGTCTCAGCCGGGTGCAGTGGCTCACTCCCATAATCCCAGCACTTTGGGAGGCTGAAGCGAGCACATCACCTGAGGCCAGAAGTTCAAGGCCAGCCTGGCCAACATGGTGAAACCCCATCTCTACAAAAAATACAAAAATTAGCCAGGTGTGGTGGTGTGCACCTGTAATCCTAGGAACTCAGGAGACTGAGGCTAGAGAATCGTTTGAACCTGGGAGGCGGAGGTTGCCTTGAGCCAAGATCATGCCACCACACTCCAGCCTGGGCGACAGAGTACAACTCTGTCTCAAGAAAAAAAATAGAAAATAAAAATAAATAAATCAATAAATAAAATGCAGGTCTGTTCTTATCCCTGCCTTGAGGAAATCTCCCCAGTAGCTTCCTATGCTCTTAGGAGGGTCTGAACCCTTGAAATGACCTCCAAGGGCAATCATGCTTGCTGCAATCCTGCCTATATCCAGTCCTGTCCTTGCCACAACCCCCTTGCTCTTCACGTGCTAACCACGATCTAGTAGCTTTAGGTCCTCAAACACATTGGGCTCACAGTGAACTCCAGACAGTGCTGTCCAAGAGAAATATACTGTGAGCCACATGTACAATATTAAGCTTTCTAGTAGTCACATTAAGCAAATAGAAAAAAACAGGTGAAACCAGTTGTTTGTTTGTTTGTTTGTTTGTTTTGAGACAGGGACTCACTCTGTCACCCAGCTAGAGTTCAGTGGTGCCATCTCAGCTCACGTAATCTCTGCCTCCTGGGCTCAAGTAATCTTCCCAGCTCAGCCCCCCAAGTAGCTGGGATTACAGGCATGTGCCACCATTCCTGGCTAATTTTTGTATTTTTTTGTAGAGACGGGGTTGTGCCATGTTGCCCAAGCTGGTCTTGAACTCCTGGGCTCAGGCAATCCTCCCGCCTCAGCCTCCCACAGCGCTGGGATTAGAGGCGTGAGCTACCGTGCCCGGCCAAAACTAGATCTAATGATAGATTTCATTTAACCCGATATATCGAAAATACTCATTTTAACATATAATCAGCATAAAAAATTATTTGATATTTCACATTCTTGTTTGTATACTAAGCCTTTGAAATTCAGTGTGTTTTGCCTTTAAGGTACATCTCAATCCAGACCAATCTCATTTCAAAGACTCATCAGCTGCTGGAGTCTGGTGATTCCTGCACTGGACAGACCAGGCCTAGACCTTAAGCACTTGGTCCCCTCACCTTGACCTCTCCTACCATCCTCCCCATCTCTGCCTCTTGACGTCCCCAGATAACAGCTACTTATCTTTCATAAATCAGTAACATCTCTTCTGACTCCCTGAACCAGGAAAAATCCCCCTTGCTCTGTTCTCCCAAAGCACCCTGCAATTCTGTTTCACAATCCTCACCATGACGTAATTGTGTTTTTCACACTGTTGTAAGCTCCATGAGGAGCACATCTGTCTTGTCCAGAGCCATGTCCAGCCAAGTACCTGGCATGTGAGAGCTACTCAGGACACACTGGATGACATACATTGAAGGCAGCCTCCAAGGTCTTGAAAACAGGTCCCTATACTTCCATCATAAAATTTGCTCAACGGTCTCAGCCTTATTAATGGGATTTGATCGCAGTGTTCAGTGTTAGGGATCACCTGGTTGAAGGGCAAAGACCATAGAGATTGGACTTCTTGGCAGTGTCAGGAGACATAAGGTACACCTTCCGTTGTTATTTTATTGACAGATGCATTGTTATATAAGTCATGCACGTACTTGTTACAAAATTCAAAAGGTACAGATGTGAAGAGCAAGTCTTTCTTTAACCCAATTTCTAAGCCATCCCCTTTCTGGAGACTACAAATATTACTCGTTTCTTATATTTACTTCTGTTTGCTTCTAATGGAAAAAAAAAATCATCTCACAGACTAACATTTTTCAGTTTTCTCGATAATGTGAAGAATGAAAGAACCAAAAACCCTTCCTTAGGAGACACCCTTTGGACTATTGCCTGCTCTTGAGCACGTGCTACAGAATTAATGGATTTCTGTACTTTCATTTAAATGGGAAGCAATAGAATTTGCAATTGATTTTTTTTTCTATGGGAATTGAATTTTTTTAATCCAAACAATTATCCTTAGTTGAGGTCTTTTCCACTAAAATATTACTAATCACTAAATGGAGTAGCCAATTCTTTAGGCTTATGTATCTCTGGCCATGCAAGGAGCATTAAATGCCCAAGTCCGTTCTTTCACATGGGGTAAGTGTTAGTTATTATCGTGTCTATTTCTAAGTAGGAAATCTTCAATACAAAATGCCTTGACCAGTCAAGCACAGTGGCTCGAATCTATAATCCCAGCACTTTGGGAGGCCGAGATGGGAGAGTCGTTTGAGCCCAGGAGTTTGAGACCAGCCTGGGCAACATGGTGAAACCCCATCTCTACAAAATATAAACAACAACAACAACAAAAACCCAAAAGATTTGACCAAGGCTCAAAGGTCATGAAGGGAACATTTTCAGGTGTATGATTATTGATTTTTTCTATATTCCATTCCTATCTCCACAGCCCCAACCTCTTGCTTATATCTCTCTGGGCCTAGCAAAGCCTCAGCAGACCCTACAAAGAGAAGTGGAGCCAGAAACCAAAAAATTCTGAGGGCCCATATGCCCTGACCCTTCCAGTCCCCTCTTCCCCACCTTTGGCCGCTCAGGTAGCTGGAGAAGAGGCTCTAAAAGAATCACAATTGGTTCTGCCTCTTTTATCATCACTAAGAATGCAGGTCTGAAAAAAAAATGTCTGATAAAGGTACATTTTAAAAATTGGTCACAATCAGGCCAGGTGTGGTGGTTCGTGCCTGTAATCCCAGCACTTTGGGAGGCCGAGGCAGGCAGATCACCTTCAGTTAGGAGTTCAAGACCAGCCTGGAAAACATAGTGAAACCCCATCTCTACTAAAAATACAAAAATTAGGTGTGGTGGCACTTGCCTGTAATCCCAGCTATTCGGGAGGCTGAGGCAAGAGAACTGCTTGAACCTGGGTGTCAGAGGTTGCAGTGAGCCGAGATCATGCCACTTTACTCCAGGCTGGGTGAAAGAATGAAACTGTCTCAACAAAAAAAAACCGGACAAAATCTTTCATATTTTGCTGTTTGAATGGCGTGTGTATGTGTGTGTGTGTGTGTGAGACAGGGTCTGGCTCTGTTGCCCAGGCTGGAGTGTGGTGGCCCAATCTTGACTCACTGCAACCTCTGCCTCCTGGGTTGAAGTGATTCTCATGCCTCAGCCTCCACAGCTGGAGCCACAGGCACTCACCTCTACACCTGGCTAGTTTTTGTATTTTTAGTAGAGACAGGTTCCACTATGTTGGCCAGGCTGGTCTTGAACTCCTGACCTAAGGTGATCTGCCTGCCTTGGCCTCCCAAAATGCTGGGATTACAGGCATGAACTACCATGCCTGAGCTTGAATGGCACATTTTTATAGGCTTTCCAAAAAATTAATTTAGCAATATGAATAAGGAATCTCAAAAATGCCCATTCAAGGGACTGGCCTAGGAAAATCACTTCTTTGATTATATCTTAAGGAAATAACCCAAACATGAAAAAGTTTCAAGGACAAAGATGTTCATCACAGTGTTATTTACAATAGCAAATAATTGTCATATGCTGAAAAAGTAAAGTAATGGCAATATAATAATTTGAGCTAATACTACTAAGATTATATGTTAATTTATAACAAAGCTGATGCCATAGTTAATACAAAACAAAAAGATAAAGACTTAGAACATACGGCACAGAAACTGGAATGAAGAAAGACTTACTATTCATTTCTGTACCTTTTGAATTTTATAACAAGTACATAGTGTAAGACTAGAAGAAAATATAAACAAAAAGTCCCCTGGGTCATTAGGCAATGGGTTAACTTTTGCATTTACTGTATTAAATGTATAAATACATTAAATAGCGTGTTTGAGGATAAGTTATGTGGGGAAACGAAACCGAGAAAGAGAAGGGGAAACACTGGAGAGGTAGGGTTTACAATTTTTTTTGGCTGTTGTCCCAGGTTTATTGAAAATAATACAGCATTGCAGAAAAGATTCAAACAGGTCCCCGAGGCATTTTGAAATTCATCCCAACGGTAGGCTGAGTGACCTGCAGTTTGGACAGACTGCCGCAGTCCAAAAGCTTCAGCATTTCCTTAGTGTCAGGATCTACTTCAATGATCTCCTGATCCAGGGCTGAGACCTCAGAAACATCATTGCCTCTCCTTTCTCTCTCCTCCTCCTGCAGCTTGATGGAGAGACCTCTTACTGGGCCTCTCTGAATTCACGTCATCAGATGGGTGACATAGCCTGCTATCTTGTTGTGGAGCTTCTTGCTAGGGATAATGGTGACCTCCTCGCACACGTGCTTGTCGGTGTGGAAGTCATTGCCCAGCCAGGGGCATGTAGTACTTTTCTATGATGACCCAGGCCACCTTCTTCATGGTTTTGGTGCAAACGCAGCCCATGTTGGTGAGTCCTTGGTAAAAGAGGCAACATTTTATACAGAGTGGTCAGGAAGGCATCACTGCCAACATGAGATTTGAGAGATTTGAGCCAATGGAGGCAGGAAGATTTGAGCCCATGGAGAAGAGCTTCCCAAGCAGTGGGAAAGGAAATGCAAAGGTCCCGAGGCAGGAGCAGGCCCGGTGTGTTCCAGGAGCAAGGAGGGGTCCATGCGGCTGCAGTGGAGGGAGCACAGTGGGAGCTGTGGAGATGCTGGAGAGCCATAGGGGCCGGTGCAGGGCCTGCGGGCCAAGGGGTCTTTGCAGTCACTCTGAGAGAGAGAGGTGCCATTAGCAGGTGGAAAGAAGAGGAGTGACAGGATCAGGCTTAGGCTTGAGCAGCCTCCCTCTGGTTGCAGGTTGAGAATGGACAAAGGGATTGGCAGGAGCTGGGAGCTGTGGCTGTCATCTAGGCAGCTGAGAAATGGTGACGAAACTGGGTACTAAGAGTAGAGGGAGTAAAAGCAATTGGACTCTGGATATATTTTGAAGGTAAGGCATCTGGTGCTGGTGCTGTTAACAAGTCACCAGTATAAATTGCATAAAATTCAAACATAGGCCAGGCACAGTGGCTCATGCCTGTAATCCCAGCATTTTGGGAGTCCGAGGTGGATGGATGACCTGAGGTTAGGAGTTCAAGACCAGCCTTCCCAACTTGGTGAAACCCCATCCCTACTAAAAATACAAAAAAATTAGGCATGGTGGCAGGCGCCTGTAATCCCAGCTACTTGGGAGGCTGAGGCAGGAGAATCTCTTGAACTTGGTAGGCAGAGGTTGCAGAGAGCTGAGATCGTGCCATTGCACTCTAGCCGGGGCAATAAGAGCGAAATTCTGTCAAACAAAACAAAACAATAAAAACCTCAAACATACTTTCCTAAAAGTTCTTTGGAAACTTAGCCTATTATGGAGTGCTAATGGAATAATGTGTGGGTGTCTTTAAGGGAAAGACATTCTCACCGACCTCTGATGTCATCCTAAGAGATTTTTATTAAAATGTTATTTTTAATATATGTAAACTTAAAACTAGATATAAAGAATGTTTGCATATAGACATCATGCCACAATACAACCAAAACAAACTTATAGGTCAACAAATGTAGGAAAGTCATACAATTCCAATGAATACTTTTAATTCACTGGAACAAATACAGAATGGTCACTCAGCGCGGACGTGGTGCTTCGTGTCCAGGCTCTCCTGAGTTCAGCCTGCCAGCCTCCTGCTTCACAGTGACTCAATGCTTCCCCCGCTTGTCTCTATTTATATTATGCAGAACCCTCCTTTGTACATCCTGTGATGAAGTCATTTGGCCTTCACTTGGTGAGAACATAACATTCACATGTCTGTGTGTTTTGTTTTTTTTAAATCATTTACGATTATTTTTCTATGACAAAGAAACTGTCACTCCATGTCACCAAGAAAATCTTAAACACAGATAAAAATGCAGGCCCTGAAAGTAGGTGGAAGCTCCCCATTAAGTTGATCATCCAAATGAACCAAAATATGTTGATCTTCACTGATTATTAGCATCCAAATGAAAATACAAAATTGAATTCTCACGGAGAACTCGAGGCCCCTTGAGAATATGACTGAACACTTTCAAGCATCTTCAGACCTTAATTTGAGAAACAGAAATGGAGTGAAAAAGGTCCTTGATTAAAAGTCAAAAAATCTGGATTAAAAATTGTAGCCCTGACATTCACAGGGAGTGGGCTTGAGATGTTTACCTCATAGATCAGCTAGAAAGATTAACTATGATCTGATAAAAATTATTTGTGAGATCATCTTATAACATGTTAGAAGATGCCTTGGCCAAGTGTCCTGGAAAACAGTATGAGAGTAAGTGATATGTGCGTGGCAGTGGCGACTGCTGTCCCAAGGAAGCAGAGGAAAAAAAGGGAAAGGCCTGTTGTTCTGTCATCATCATGGATAGGAATATTCCAACCTTCCTTTGCCCCTATCGGGGGTTCAGATTTCGAATACAATTAGAAAAATACTAGTTTGCAATGTTACGTTTAAATTACATACCGAATTATGCTGTTTTTAAAATAAAGCCAACCCTTACCCCACATTTTTATTCTAAATAGAAAACATAAAATCCTTTATTCCTAGAGGCCATTTTGGGATTTTATTGTAGTATAGTCTCATGCCCTGATTGTGGTCATGCGTACATGAAGTATATTTGCTGAAACTCGTTGCCTGATTTGAAATGCAAAACTTTAGAAATGCAAACATGCAAACATGATTGCAAATATGCAAAGTACAAGGTCTTAAACGAATGGCCCTAATCAAGGCAAAATCCTTTAAAATAAATACATAAAACCGAGTTTAGAATAGGCTAAGAAGCAGTAACACATGCAAAATGGCTAATTGCTCTTGGTTCATCATGAATATAAATCTTATTTAACCTGTACAAGATAACTGCAGGGAGGATATCAAAAGGCCTGCTCTCTGTCCCATCATTTTTTCCACCCAGCCCTTTTGCAATTTTCACTTCTCAATTCCAGGCTCTGTGCCTATTCTTAGACGTTCAATAACACCAAATATAAGCCACTGCATGTTAGGCATGAATTAATTAACAGTAATATCCAGGTTGCTGGTAACATACTGCCAGCAGGTAGGGTCAGGCAAGATGGGTGGTGGAGAGAAGGTGTGTTCTGTGGGCTTACATCAGACACCACTGAGTTGAGTAAAAGGACAGTGCTGCATTTCATCCTGCCTATGGGGCTTTAAGCATTATACTCACCATCATAGCCCTTGCAGAGACAGCCACCCATGCGGAAAGAGACAGGACCCCTTGAGAGGGTGCTGACTGACTCACCCAGGTCAGGAGGCCACAGTGAGCGCAGCTTGTCCAGTGAGCTAGCAGAGGCAAGTCTCCAAAATGAGAGTCCTCTGGTAAAGAGTGGGCATGTCAGCTTAGACCAAATCAGGCAAGAGCGAAACAACAGTGAGCATGCAAAAGAGAATCCAGTCCAAGTAAGCCTAGAAAACCCCCTTAGCTGCTTCCATCTGCTCTGGTCACTGCTTCCTTAGGGAGGAGAAACTAGAGGTGAATAAAAGAACTTATTGAAGTTCCATGTACTATGGTATATATAAATATGAGTGTGGCTGGGTACGGTGGCTCACGCAGGCAGATCAAAAGGCAGGCAGATCACAAGGTCAGGAGATCAAGACCATCCTGGCCAATATGGTGAAACCTCATCTCTACTAAAATACAAAAAATTAGCTGGCTGTGATGGTGCATGCCTGTAGTCCCAGCTACTCAGGAGGCTGAGGCAGGGGAATTGCTTGAATCCTGGAGGTGGAGGTTGCAGTGAGCCGAGATCACGCCACTGCACTCCAGCCTGGAGATCAACAGAGCAAGACTTCGTCTAAAATCAAAAAAAAAAAAAAAAAAAAATGAGTGTAACTACCATGCATTTAGTTTTATTTAGACTGTGGGTCTAGTCATTCTCAATACATTCTGTCCTCTTTAGAGTTTCAAGTTAAAAACAAACAAAAAAAAGAATCCTATAATTTTTGCCATGCAGATGCATCTGATTAGGTTTTGATTTCTGACTTTTACCAAGACTCTGATTACCAAGATGGCCAAAATCTTTAAGAAACATTTTTCAGTTCCATATGCAAGTATGTTATGTATGTTTAGTAAATGGCTGCTGCTTGCCTTGATTAGAACCCATCCTTCCTTCCAAGAAAGAAGCCCTCTTCTTGGAACTGCTCTTTTCCACCCTCTAAACCAGTGGTTCAGGGGGTGGGGGGGAGTGTGACCATGTTCTTATATGACCCCGCCTCCACCCACTAGAGTTGACGGGACCCCGGCTGGGGCCCTTGACTGAAGCCAGCACCGCCAGAGGCTTCCCCAAGATGTTTCTATCTAGAATTAAGAAACAAAATCAGGCCCTCTTTGGTGTTTTAACCCAGAGTATGTGAGACTCAGATCTAAAATGAGAGAGAAAGCCCTGGACACCAGGAGGGATAGAGCTGCAGACAGAGAGAGACGGAATCCAGGGAGCACTTGGACTTTTGGTTCCAGTTTTCTTTAATTTTATTGTTAAATTTCTGGCTGGTTCCTTGTCTTTCTCATAGATTGACCTCTTAACCCCTCCTTCGGTTACTTAAAATATCCCAATATTCTCCCAATAAATTCCTCCCTTATTCTTAAACAAACTCAATTTGGGTTTCGGTTGCCAGCAACCCAGGGGATCCTGAATAATAAAACAATATGTGGTTATTGTCTCACTCCTCAAAGGATAAACATGAAAATGTATAACAGCTAAAAGACTAGGTGGTGATTCCAGCTACAATTTTATTTTAGCTAACGTGGATAGGTGGCTCACCACAAGTTTAGCCTCAAGGGCTAGGCTGCTATCAAAGCAAAAAAAAAAAAAGACACCTTGATTTCCACATTGTTGGATTTCCACACTAATGAAAGGGCAATCGCTGTAGGACGTAGTGGGCAACAGTAAGGATTTTCAAAGAGGGCTTCTTTCTTTCATTCTTTTTATTATTATATTTTTAAAAATCTGCTTCTGAACCCTTTGCTCCACAGGCAGTGCAGCTGGGGAAGCCATGGGCGATCTCCCCCTCACTCTACCAGCAAGGCCTGAAGCGACTTGCCTCCTGGTCATTGCCCCTAACTAAACAGGGCCCAAGGCTAGGAGAAATCAAAGGAGTTATTTTTACAAAGGAGGGTTTTTTTTGCATGCTGTGCAGGTCCATTAGGAACTGTCTGGCTGGAAGCTGAACCGTCTGAAGCAACTGCAGCAGGAAGAGATGGCAATCAGGACCCCTCTGCCTAACTCCTCCCTCTGCCTTCCCTTCACTCCTGCCACCCTCGCCAAACCCACATCCAAATGGCAGCAGAGACGTCAGCACCTGTCGGGTTCAGAAGAGCCTTTGAATCTCCCCTGGGGGTGCACAGTTGGGAAGCAAAAAGTGTTTGCTTGTTTGTTTGGTTTTGCTTTCTTGAAGGAAACCTTAAGATAACACGGCACTGCCCTCAGCGTCTCCCACCACGTCAGTGATTGGGAGATGAAAGGGACAGACAGCATCACCTGGGGTGGAAAAGACAAATTAAGACTTGATTGAACGAGCGATCCCCTGCTGAGGCCCCCCCAACTTGGACAGACCTCCTAACAACACAGAGACAATCCCACAATGGTCAGGTTGGCTCTGCTGCTGCCTGTGCAGCAAACTTATTATTTTAAAGAATGTCTGAAATCTTCACCTCCTACACACATCTCCCATGCAATAGTCCTCCCGTCCCTGCTTCATCATGGAGGAAAAGTGGAAAAGGGCTGCAATTCAGTGATTCCTCCCACTTCCTCCTTTATGTGGGCATTAGCTTCAGTCTGAAGACTGGCCTGATGTTAGCTAAATGAAACCTAGAGCGTTAGATTTTCAGCTGCTGTGAGTGTGTGTTCCTTCACAAAGACACATTAAGAATGACAGAAAGAAATGCCCATGGCTGGGCATGGTGGCTCACGTCTGTAATCCCAGCACTTTGGGAGGCCGAGGTGGGCAGATCACCTGAGGTCAGGAGTTCGAGACCTGCCTGACCAACATGGAGAAACCCCATCTCTATTAAAAATACAAAATTAGCCTGGCGTGGTGGCACGCACCTGTAATCCCAGCTACTCAGGAGACTGAGGCAGGAGAATCGCTTGAACCCGGGAGGTGGAGGTGGCAGTGAGCCGAGATCACGTCATTGCACTCCTGTCTGGGCAAGAAGAGTGAAACTCTGTCTCAAAAAAAAAAAAAAAAAAGCCCTGAGATAAACTGAATTCACTTACGGGTTTGCTCTCCTGTACCTTGGCAGAAAATACCATGCCCACGCAAAGAGAGTAGCTTCACTGAAGGTTGCACAAGTTAGGCTAATGTTTCAATGTGTCATTGAATTAGTAGAGTGAGGATTATTTATCTTTTAATCAGTAAAAATACTTTTTGCTGAATATGAAAACCAATGAAAGTGTTTTATTACCTGAATTGTATTCAGATCTGTTTATTATTTTTCATTGTTTTTAAGACCTTAATCAAAGACTTCACAGCACATGGACTGAGTCCTGTGGATTTGTTTTGCAAATGGGCTTTCACGTGTCTTAACTGTGACTTCTGGTAAAGAAAACCAGAGCTAGACAGTGGATAGAGCGCTAAGAACAGATTTCATTCAGGAACTATTGCAATCAGGAAAAAGAGACTTCTTCAGTGTAGAACTGAGCTCAATTGCAAATAAGACAAGGCGGAGTAGGGACTGATAGCCAAGGAGCAGGCTTAAAGGGTGGGGAGAGATTGGTGGATGGAAAATTACTAAGAGGAGACATCAAGGGTGAGTGGAGATTCTCGGTGCAGGCAGGGCAGAGTGATCAGATATTGAAGGTAGGGGATGAGGAATTTGATCAGATATGGAGGGATCTGATATCAAAGGTGTGAGATTCTCTTTAAACTAACTTACCTGGATTCTTGCTAAAACTGAGCAATGCAGGCCCAACAAAAATGTACACTGAAGCCCAAGGTTGAGCCATGTTGAGAAGAGGGCTTAGAGCAGCCTGATTACAGCTGGATCAAGGAGAGAGTTTTTGTCCTATTTACCACCCAGAATTTACAGGGCAGACGTATACCGCTCCTCTGAAAGCAGTCCTCTGAGGAGGCCCCACTGACGCTGGCATCGCATGAAGTGTTTCTGGATCCTCCGTAAACACTGCCTACAGAAAGATCGAACCAGATCTGGGTTTGAATTCTTGCTTTACCACTCATTTACAATCTAATCCGATAATTAACTTCTCAGCTTGTTCCTTCATCCATGAAATGGGGTTACTAATACCTACCTTTCAGGGTTGTTGAGAGGATTAGAGAAGACAGCTGATGTGAAACACATGAAGCCTAAATACATAGCTATTCTAAAGATCCCTTTGGAGCCGGTGACGTTGTTTTAAATGTCCCTAGTGGTTACAGACTTGGTTTTCTGGATTTTTGAAATGGCCTACATTTATTCAAAGCCCATCCCCATGGAAAAGATGGTCAAACTGAGTAATACTGTTTTTGGTCAGAAACAAAGTTCACCTCTTGCATCATAAGGCTGCTTTTGTCACATTACTTGGAAATTGGTTCTAAAGAAATGGCCAGAAAGCGTTTCCAAAGTGGTTGCCATGGCCTTCCCTGGTGATTGTTAGCATCCACTCCAAGTCTGCACAGCTGCATCCACCACCATCCCCTGCCCCACGTATAGTCTCAGACCCAACGCCCATCTCAACCTATGCTGGCTGGTTTCCTGTCCATTCAGAAGCTGAATGTTTAGTCATCTTCCCAGACCTGATTTCTAGTAACACGTTTACAAGAGCTGGACTCCTGAATCAGCCCCTGAATCACTCTATTACCGTATAGACTGCATGCTCAAGAATTATTGATGTTAACTTTTTTTTTTGAGACAGAGTCTCATTCTGTGGTCCAGGTTGGAGTGCAGTGGCACAACCTCAGCTCACTGCATCCCCTACCCCCCGGATTCAAGCAATTCTCCTGCCTCAGCCTCCCAAGTACCTTGTTCTACAGGTGCGCACTATCACGCCCGACTAATTTTTATATTTTTAGTAGAGACAGGGTTTAACCATGTTGTCCAGGCTGGTTTTGAACTACTGGCCTCAAGTGATCCACCTGCGTTGGCCTCCCAAAGTTTTGAAGGCGTGGCTAGCCATAGATGTTAACTTCTTTTTTTTTTTGAAACGAAGTCTTACGCTATCACCCATGCTGGAGTGCAGTGGCGCCATCTCGGCTCACTGCAACCTTCACCTACCAGGTTCAAGTGATTCTCCTGCCTCAGCCTCCGAGTAGCTGGGACTACAGGCGTGTGCCACCATGCCCAGCTAATTTTTTGTATTTTTAATAGAGACAGGGTTTCACTATGTTGGCCAGGCTTGAACTCCTGGCCTTGTGATCTGCCCCGCCGCGGCCTCCCAAAGTGCTGGGATTACAGGCATGAGCCACCACGCCCAGCCAGATGTTAATTTCTTAAAAAGCTATTTTTACCTTCAGTTTCCAATATTGTACCAGTTCACTTACCTGGGATCTTCCAACTCCCAGCCCTGACACATGACCACACTGAGCTCTCTTTATCGCCCTAGCACTCCCTTGGCATGCCAATTCTCCTGCTATTGCCTTGCTACACAGAAGAATCCCTGCATAGAAGTTTCATCAAATTCTTTTTTTGCAAGCAATAGAATCAAACTGACTGGTTTTAATAGAAAAGTAATTTATTGAAGGATATTGGGACCTAAAAGAAGATCAGGAAAGGCTAAACAACCAGGCTCAGTAAATGGGAAAGAAGAAGAAAAACTAGAATCGGCCACAGCCAGAGCCAAAATCATGCCCAAGCCCTTACTGGTGAGGACACCACTGCCACCAGCACTGAATGTTGGACCTCATGGCCACCACCTCAGCACTGTACATCAGATGCAGCATGCCTCAGCTAATGCCACTACAGGCATCCCCCAAAGGGATTATCTACTGTGCTTCTTTGTATAAACAGCTTCTGCTGCAGTTTGGAGGGAGCCCATTGGATTGGTCTATCCCAGGTCACAGGGTAGTGCTCCCGCTTCAAGAGATCCTGGGAAAATATCTGGCATCTTCAGCTTCCACAAACATGTCCAAAACAAGTATACACGAAACCTCACAGGCTGTGTCTGCTATGATGAGGACGTTCATCTCAATGTAGTAAGCTTTAGCTCACTGGAATTTTAAAAGTTTGGAACACTTTTCTTGAAAGCTTTAAAAGACACTAAGCCTTTGCATTAAGAAATTTCATCACTGGTCGCGGTGGCTCACATGTGTAATCCCAACACTTTGGGAGGCTGAGGCTGGTGGATCACCTGCGGTCAGGAGTTTGAGACCAGTCTGACTAACATGGTGAAACCCCATCTCTACTAAAAATACAAAAATCAGCTGGGCATGGTGGTGGGCACCTGTAATCCCAGCTACTCAGGAGGCTGAGGCAGGAGAATCACTTGAACCCGGGAGGCAGAGGCTACAGTGAGCCAATCTTGCGCCACTGTACTCCAGCCTGGGCAACAAGAACAAAACTCTGTCTCAAAAAAAAAAAAAAAAAAAAAAAAAGATTGACCTTGGTATTTTTTGCCTGGTCATATATAGCTCCTTTTGGAATAAGAAACATATTGCCATTTTATTTAAAAAAAAAAACAAAAAACTGACTATCTTTGGTTTAGTAAATTGAGTAGTGAGGCATAAAATATCTTAGAGGGGATGATTTATTCATCATTTGGCTCTAATTATTTTCTAATTTCTTTTATGATTTAGTCTTTTACCAGAAGATATTTAAAACTGGGTAGCTTAATTTGTGAATTTTCTAGTTATCTTTTTCCTAAAGGTATCTATATTTCTTTTTTTCTTTTTCTTTTTTCTTTTAGAAACAGGGTCTCTCTCTGCTGCTCAGGCTGGAGTGCAGTGGGGCAATCATAGCTCACTGCAGCCTCGACTTCCCGGGCTCAAGTGAGCCTCTCGCCTTAAACTGCACTCCCCCTAGAATAGCTGAACTACAGGCATGTACCACCACACCCAGCTAATTTAGTTTCTACTTTGTTGCCCAGGCTGATCTTGAATTCCTGGCCTCATTCGACACTCCTACCTTTGCCTCCCAATGCACTGGGAGCCACCATGCCCAGACCTATATTTCTATTAATAGTGGTGTTTTAGCATAGTTCTGTGAAGCCCAGGGAACAGATCCTCTATGATTTCGTAATATGAAAGTTGTTGAGACTTGCTTTGTTGTCCAGCATACATCAACTTTATCAATGTTCCAAATACACTTGAAAAGGAAATGTTTTCTGTGGTTGTTGGTGGGAGTGTTCCTCTTGTCAACTGCGTCACATCTATCAACTGAAGACTTCTGTACTGCTATCGATTTGCTTATTTTCTGCTTGTCGTGTTTGTTTCTTCTATCATTTACTGAGAGAAGGGTGTTAAAACCTCTCACTAAAAGTATGACTTCACTTATTTCTTCAGTTTTTGCTATATATATTTTGAGGCTAGGTTTTCAGGTCGAATACAAATTTAGAATTCTTATATCTTCTGGTGAACTTAACCTTTTTCTCATAATGAACTTTTCCTATTTATCCCTAGTGACGCTTTCTGCTTTAAACCACTAATTTAATATTAATATAGTTATGCCATCTTTCCATCTTTCTTCTGGTTAATGCTTGTATCTTTTTTTTTTTTTTTAGACAGAGTCTCACTGGGTCACCCAGGCTGGAGTACAGTGGCTCGATCTCAGCTCACTGGAACCTCCCCATCCTAGGTTGAAGTGACTCTCCTGTCTCAGCCCTCTGAGTAGTTGGAATTACAAGCACTTACCACCACACCTGGCTAATTTTTGTATTTTTAGTAGAGACTGGTTTCACCATGTTGTCCAGGCTGGTCTTGAACTCCTGACCTGAGATGATCCACCCACCTCAGCATCCCAAAGTGCTGGGATTACAGGCGTGAGCCACATTGCACCTGGCCCATCCTTTTTCCTTGTTACTCTTGATCATTTTGAATATTTTATATGTTACATCCAGTTACTCTTGATCATTTTGAATATTTTATATGTCTTTCCTTAATTTTTAAATATTTCCTTTACACATATTTTTGCTGATTTTCAAAAATTAAATTATAGACATTGTGACTATTCAAACCAACATATCTTCAAAAATAATCCCCTAATATCATCTAACATCTAGCCCACACTTGGCTAACTCCAGTTGTTTATAACGTGACTTTTAGAACTGTGTGTGTCATCGCACTTAACTGTATGGCTCTTAGTCTTTTAACATCTAAAATAAGCTAACTTAGTTGATAAATTATTATGTCAGGAGTGACATAGGAAATGAAACAGATATTTTTAAAATCACTCTTAAAAATATATAAGGAATATATTTAGTACATCCCCTTTATAAGAAAAATCAGAAAGATACAGAAGGTAGAAGAAAAGAAATGTTTTTATGGCTTTTACCAGTTGTGAGCATGACTACCTTCCTGATACATTTATCTCTGTCTCCCTCCCTATCTGTCAATATTTTTACCTGGCAAGACCATTCTGTATGTAATTCTGCATTTACTGTAGGCAGTTTAATATCTTGCTTTGTATATTTAAAATTAATATGATTGTAATTTTTTTTAAGAGACAAGGTCTCACTTTGTTGCCCAGGCTAGGCTGGAGTGCTGTGGCATGATCATAGTTCACTACAACCTCAAACTCCTGGGCTCAAGTGATCCTCCTGCTTCAGTCTTCCAAGTAGTTGGAAGTACAGGTGCATACCACTGCACCCAGCTAATTTAAAAAAAAAAAAAACTTTTAATAGAGATGTGATTGCTTGCTTTGTTGCCTAGCCTGGTCTCGAACTCCTGGCCTCAAGCTATCCTCCCACCGCAGCCTCCCAAAGCACTGGGATTACAGGAGTGAGCCACCACACCCACCAGTAATTATAATTTTTAATGGCTGCATAATATACCATTAAGTGACTATACCATAATTTTGTAAACAATCATCTTCGGTTGAACATTTAGATTTTTTCCAATTGTAATGATTAATAAAAATAAACATTTTTGAAGAAATTTTAGTCTGCTTCACATTATAGCCTAATCATAGACTCTTAAAAGTGAAATTTCTTTTTTTTTTTTTCTTTTTGAGATGAAGTTTCACTCTTGTCGCCCAAGCTGGAGTGCAATGGCACGATCTTGGCGCACTGCAACCTCCACCTCCCGGTTTCAAGTGCCAAAGCACCTTAACCAAGTGATTTAAAAATAACATAACCAATGTTGAGACACATGGACATCATGTGCCCCCTGATATATACTGCACTAACAAGGACACAACATCACTACAGCGGGTCCCTACCCCTAATCCATGACCTACATAACCTAAGTTTAAACATGATGAAATCGCAGTAAAACCCAGGAGGAAGGACACTCTACCAAAAAAAAAAAAAAGAGTATTGCTTTACAGAAAATATTAGACCAGTGACATTTTAAAATGTCAAATGAAGGCCGGGCATGGTGGCTCATACCTGTAATCTCAGCACTTTGGGAAGCCAAGGCAGGTGGATCCCCTGAGGCCAGGAGTTTGAGACCAGCCTGGCCAACATGGTGAAACCCTGTCTCTACTAAAAATATCAAAAAATTAGCCGGGCGTGGTGACAGATGCCTGTAGTACCAGCTACTTGCGAAGCTGAGGCGGGAGAATGGCTCGAACCCAGGAGTCAGAGGTTGCAGTGAGCCGAGATAGCGCCACTGCACTCCAGCCTGGGCAACAGAGCAAGACTCCATCTCAAAAAAAAAAAAAAATCAAGTTAAGACAACTAAGAATGGCCGAGAAATTTCTCCATATTAAAGTAAACAAAGGAGATGTGGCAACTCAGTACAAGGCATGATCCTAGACTGGATCCTAACCTGGGGAAAAAAATAGTTTATAATTAATTATCGGGACATCACTGGAACAATTGAGAAAATCTGAATTTACATTTGAACTATGGCTTACATAGATACAAAGCAAGACACCAAGTTGGGCAAGATATAAATAAAGAATGAATGTAAAGGGCATATAGGAGTTCCTTGCACAATTCTTGAAACTTTTCTTGAGACGAAAGGAAATAATTGTTCCTGAACCATCATACCGGAATGGGTAGAGACAAACCCTGTCTTGTTTTCTTTTTGGCCTTCTAATTTAAAGTCAATATTTTAATAATATTTTTGAAGCTCCAGTTGGTTGCTCTCAGCCTACAAATGGACCTCTACCAATATGTAATTAAAGGAGAATAACAAATAGAATATAGATTACACAGGTGCTGACTTACAAATGCAAATGTTGTAGCAGAAGATTAAGCTCCCAGGAGGCTAGAGGTGTGCATCTTTGCTTATTGCCATCATAATTCATTAATGGTCAAAGTAACGCTGAGATCAATATTTCTGCAGTCATGGGAATAAGAAAAAATGATTCCCAGCAAAACAAGATACAAAGACAGTCTCAAAATGTTTCTCCCTACATAATTAAGAAACCAGTCATTGTCATGAATTTTAAAATTTAACAGATTTTCTTAGCTATTGTATGTTCAAGAGGTGGCATACATTAAAGGATCTTGAAAAGAAGTATTGTTCACTTGCAGTGGTTCCCATGCAGATCCCTGGGCCCCAGTGTAGGTAATCAGATTCAGTAGGGTTGTGTTTGGAATCATGGAATCTGCATTTTTAGCAAGTGTTGCATGGACCACACTTTGAGAAATATTAACAAAGGCAACTGCTATGGCACAAATGACAGCATATAGTAAATAATACAATTATAAGTGCATTTATAATTAATTAAATGGTATAGATGAAACTGTATAGAGAAGCTTATGATTTCCACTGCCAGTCCCATTTCCTGTGAAGACTGTCTTTTTTAATGTCTTATTTCATGTCTAATTTACATATAATTATACATATTTATGGGGTACAGAGTGACATTTCAATACATGTACACATTGTGTGATGATCAAATCAGAGCAATTAGCATATCCATCAGCCCAAACATTTATCATTTCTTTGTGGTGAGAACATTCAAAATTCTTTCGTCTAGTTACTTTGAAAAACACAGTGCAATATTGTTAACTATGGTCATCCTACTGTGCAACAGAACACCAGAACTTGTTCCTCCTGTCTGTAATTTTGGTACCTATTGATCAGTCTCTCCTCATGCCCCCCACCCACTCACCCCTCCTCATCTTCTGGTAACCACTATTCTATACTGTATTTCTATGACATCAGCTTTCTGAAATTCTGCAAATCAGTGAAATCATGTGATATTTGTCTTTCTGTACCTGGCTTATTTCAGTTAACACAGTGACCTCCAGGTTCATCCATGTTGCCACAGATGACAGGATCTCACTCTTTTGCATGGGGGAATAGCATTCCATTGAGTATATCCACTACATTTTCTTGATCCATTCACCTGTTGTTGGACACTTAGGCTGATTCCGTATCTTGGTTAATGTGAATAGTGTTGCAATAAACATGAGAGTACAGATATATTTCTTCAACATACTGATTTTATTTATGTATTTATTTTAATTTTTCCATAAGTTATTGGGGTACAGGTAATATGGTTACATGAGTAAGTTCTTCAGTGGTGATTTGTGAGATTTTGGTGCACCCATCACCCAAGCAATATACACTGCACCCTATTTGTAGTCTTTTATTTCTCATCTCCCTCCCACCCTTCCCCTCAAGTTCCCAAAGTCAATTCTATCATTCATATGTGGGAGCTAAGCCTTTGTGTCCTCATAGCTTAGCTCCCACATATCAGCGAGAACAAATGATGTTTGGTTTTCCATTCCTGAGTTACTCCACTTAGAATAATAGTTTCCAATCTTATCTAGGTCGCTGCAAATGTCGTTAATTTATTCCTTTTTATGGCTGAGTAGTATTCCATCGTATAAATATACCTCAGTTTATTTATCCATTTGTTGATTGATGGGCATTTGGGTTGGTTCCACTAGTTTGCAGTTGCAAATTGTGCTGCTATAAACGTGTATATGCAAGCATCTTTTTCATGTAACGACTTATTTTCCTCTGGGTAGATACCCAGTATTGGGATTGCTGGATCAAATAATAGTTCTACTTTTATTTATTTAAGGAATCTCCACACTGTTTTCCATGGTGGCTGTACCAATTTACATCCCCACCAGCAGTGTAGAAGTGTTCCCTGTTCACTGCCTCCATGCCAACATCTATTGTTTTTTGATTTTTTGATTATGGCCATTCTTGCAGGAGTAAGGTGGTATCACATTGTGGTTTTGATTTGCATTTCCCTGATCGTTAGTGATGCTGAGTATTTTTTCATATTTTTTTTGGCCATTTGTATATGTTCTTCAGAGAATTGTCTATTCATGTCCTTAGCCCACTTTTTGATGGGATTGTTTATTTTTCTCTTACTGATTTGAGTTTGTTGTAGATGCTGGATATTAGTCCTTTGTAAGATGTATAGATTGTGAAGATTTCCTCCCACTTTGTGGGTTGTCTGTTTACTCTCTTTTGACTGATTTTTTGTTGTTGTTCTTGTTTGTTTGTTTGTTTGTTTTGCCATGCAAAAGCTCTTTAGTTTAATTAAGTCCTGACTACTTATCTTTGTTTTTATTGCATTTGCTTGTGGGTTCTTGGTTATGGAATCCTTGCCTAAGCTAATGTCTAGAAGGGTTTTTCAAATGTTGCTTTTTAGAATTTTTATAGTTTCAGGTCTTAGATTTAAGTCTTTGATCCATCTTGAGTTGATTTTTGTATAAGGTGACAGATGAGGATCCAGTTTCATTCTCCTACATGTGGCTAGACAATTATCCCAGCACCATTTGTTGAAAAGGGTGTCCTTTCTCCACTTTGTTTTTGTTTGCTTTGTCAAAGATCAGTAGGCTGTAAATGTTTGGGTTTATTTCTGGGTTCTCTATTCTGTTCCTTTGGTCTATGTGCCTATTTTTATACCAGTACCTGCTGTTTTGGGGACTATAGCCCTATAGTGTAGTTTGAAATCAGGTAGTGTGATGCCTCCAGATTTATTCTTTTTGCTTAGTCTTGCTTTGGCTCTGTGGGCTCTTTTTTGGTTCCATATGAATTTTAGAATTGTTTATAATTCTGTGAAGAATGATGGTGGTATTTTGATGGGGATTGCATTGAATTTGTAGATTGCTTTTGGCAGTATGGTCATTTTCACAATACTGATTCTACCTATCCATGAGCAAGGGATGTGTTTCCATTTGTTTGTGTCATCTATGATTTCTTTCAGCAGTGTTTTGTAGTTTTCCTTGTAGAGGTCTTTTGCCTCCTTGGTTACATATATTGCTTTTTCTTTTCTTCCTTTTTTTTTTTTTTTGCAGCTATTGTAAAAGGGGTTGAGTTTCTTATTTGATTCTTCACTTGGTTGCCATTGGTGTATAGAAAAGCTACTGATTTGTTTACATTAATCTTGTATCTGGAAACTTAGCTGAATTCTTTTATCAATTCTAGGAGCTTTCTGGAGGAGTCTTTAGGGTTTTCAAGGTCGATGATCTTGTCTGATTGCTCTGGCTAGGACTTCCATTACTATGCTGAAGAGGAGTGGTAAGAGTGATCATCCTTGTTCTAGTTCTCAGAGGGAATGCTTTCAACTTTCCCCCATTCACTATTTTGTTGGCTGTAGATTTGTCATAGATGGTTCTTATTACATTGAAGTATGTCCCTTGTATGCCAATTTTGCTGAGAATTTTATATATAAAGTGTTGCCAGATTTTGTTGAATGCTTTTTCTACAGCTACTGAGATGATCACGTGATTTTTATTTTAAATTCTGTTTATGTGGTATATCAGGTTGATTCCATATCTTGGTTAATGAGAATAGTGCTGCAATAAACATGGGAGTGCAAATATGTCTCTTCAACATAATGATTTTATTTCCTTTGGATAAACAGCCACTAGTGGAATTAACAAGTCATTTGGTAGCTCTATTTTTAATTTTTTGAGGACTGCTATGCTGTTTTCCATAATAGCTGTACTAATATTACATTCCTACCAACAATGTAGAAGGGTTCTATTTTCTCCACATTCATGCTAATATATGTTGTTTATTGTCTTTTTGGTAATAGTCATCGTGGTTTTGATTTGCATTTCCCTGATGATTAGTGATGTTGAGCATTTTTCAGTTTTTTCCTTTTTTTCTTTTCTGTTTTTTTTTGTTTGTTTTTGAGAAGGAGTCTTACTCTGTTGCCAAGCTGGAGTGCAGTGGCACGATCTTGGCTTACTGCAACTTCTGCCTCCCTGGTTCAAGTGATTCTCCTGCCTCAGTCTCCCAAGTAGCTGGGACTACAGGTGTGTACCACTATGCCTGGTTAATTTTTGTATTTTTAGTGGAGACGGGGTTTCACCATGTTGGCCAGGATAGTCTCGATTGCTTGATCTCATGATCCGCCCACCTCAGCCTCCAAAAGTGCTGGGATAACAGGTATGAGCCACCGTGCTCGACCTACATTTTTCCTATACCTAGTGGCCATTTGAATGTCTTCTTTTGAAAGCGTCTATTAAGGCCTTTTGCCCATTTTTAAATTGGATTATTTGGTTTTTGCTATTGAGTTGAATTCCTTATATATTTTGCATTAACTCCTTGTCAGATGCACAGTTTGTAAATATTTTCTCCCATTCCTTAGGTTGTCTTTTCACTCTGTTGATTGTTTCCTTTGCTGTGCAGGAGCTTTTTGGTTTGATGTAATCCCATTTATCCATTTTTGCTTTTGTTGCTTATGTTTTTTTTTTGAGAGGGAGTCTCACTCAGTCACCCAGGCTGGAGTGCAATGGCACAATCTTGGCTCACTGCAACTTCTGTCTCCCAGATTCAAGCGATTCTTGTGCCTCAGCCTCCTGAGTAGCTGGGATTACAGGCACTTACCACCACGCCTGGCTAATTTTTTTGTATTTTAAGTAGAGATGGGGTTTTGCCATGTTGGCCAGGCTGGTCTTGAACTCTTGACCTCAGATGATCCACTTGCCTCAGCCTCCCAAAATTCTGGGATTACAGGCGTGAGCCACCTTGCTGTCTGTGCTTTTCAGTTCTCGTCCAAAAAAAATATTTGCCCAGATCAATGTCATGAAGCATTTCCCTAAGGTTTTTTCCAGTAGTTTTATAGTTTCAGATCTTACCTTTATGTCTTTAATCCATTTTGAGTGGGTTTTTTTATGTGGTGAGAAGTAGAGGTCTAGTTTCATTCTTCTGCATATGGATATTCAGTTTTCCCAGCATCATTTATTGAAGACACTGTCCTTTTTCCAATGTATGTTCTTGGTATCACTGCAGAAAATTAGTTGGCTGCATATGGATTGATTTTCTGTGTTGCCTATTTAGTGCCATTGGTTTATGTGCCTATTTTTATGCATAGACATAAAGATACGATGCTGTTTTGGTTATGATAGCTTTGTATAGTGTATTTTGAAATAAGGTAGTGTGATGTCTCCAGCTTTGTTCTTTTTGTTCAAGAATGCTTTGGATTTTTGGGAACTTTTGTGGTTCCATACACATTTTAGAATTGTTTTTTTCTATTTTTGAGAAGAATGTCATTGGAATTTTGACAGGGATTGCACTGAATCTGTAGACCACTTTGGGTAGTATGTACATTTTAACAATATTAATTCTTTCAATCCATGAACACAGAATATCTTTCCATTTATTTGTATCCTCTTCAATTTCTCTCATCAATGTTTTATAGTTTCCATTGTAGAGATATTTTACCTCCTTGGTTAAATGTATTCCTAGATTTTATATATGTATGTGGATATATATATACACATACACACATATGTACATATTAGTTATTATAAATGGGATT
>CAUYLG010026306.1:0-26533 GCA_963573385.1 Cacajao melanocephalus | reverse complement strand
CCAGAAGATTAAAAATAATTTCATTTCCAAATTTTAGCAATATAAAAATTGTGCTTTTCTGTATTTTTATGAAAGACAATTTGAAAAATACACAACACCCAAAAATCATGTTCTTCTTTAGTTTGTTTTCTTCTAATTACTAACAATTTCAAAATTGTTTTATTACTTTTAGTAAGATATAATTTTTCTTATAAAAAAGTTATCTTTATTTTTTAATGGTGGTACTAATTAAGCATATTACTTAATGTAGAACCAGAGATCAGTAAATTTTTTCACTAAAAGGCAATATAGTAAATATTTCCAGTTTTATAGGCCATATAGCCCCTGTCCCAACTATTCAACTCTGCCACTGTAGCGCAGTGTGATTATAGACAACATGTGAACAAATGAATGTGGTGTTACAGCTAAACTTTATATATTAATACAAAAACTGGCAGCAGGCTGGATTTGACTATGGGCAATAGTCTGTTGATCCTGATAGACTGATGCCATTTTAAAACTTCAGTAAGATTTTAAAAGATATTCTAAAATAGCAGAACTGTGTGAACTGTGTGAACTATGTTAACTATCTTGAATGTCTGTGCACTGCACAACTCCAGAGGATATTTGGTTCCTATGAACTATATAGTGTGAATAGCACTCCCTGAAGTAGGACCATATGGTGGCCCTGATAATAACCCCACCCCCTTCCATTTCTCCTCATTTATATCAAGGGTATCTATGTCTAGCCTGCTGCTTGCTTTGTAGATAAAGTTTTATTGGAACACAAGCATGCTCATTTGGTTACATATTGGCTGTGACTGCTTTCACACCAACAATAGCAGAAAGCAGTAGTTTCAACAAAAAATCATTTTTGTCCACAAAACCTAGGTAATGTCACAAAACATGTTTGCAGACCCCTGACTATACCTTTATTATGTTCCTCTCTAATGATAAAATAACAGGGCATAATGTGGGAAAGCTTCTATAATTTTCAGTCCAACAAAGGATATATCAGGAAGTTAGCCACATACCTAAAGTTCCTTCTGAATTCTTATTTTTTTAATTCAGTGTTTATCATCTTAAGGATCTGGTTCAGGACACTAAATATACTTCCTTATAGCTGATCCTCTTACTGAGTTAACATTTTCAATAACAAATCTGTTGCTTTGAAGAATTTATATCAATCAAGAATTTAAACACAATCCAGAGGCTTTACCTGTTTATGGAAGAAGGGGAGAGTTTGCATGGCAGTGGACTCTGGCAGGTGCAGCTAGCATACCTCCGTCAATGCCTGTCAGGGAAGACTTGATAGTCTTCTTATCAGAGACTTAGTACTAGGTGGTTTTTTCTGAGTATCTCACAAGTTAGGTTTGGAAGCAACTGCTTCGATGCCAGTATATGTTATCATGGGCTTTATTTGGAGAATAATTTAGTGCTGCTATCATTGAACAGTAAAATTGGTAAGGCTGTGGATAAAAACGTTTGGTGGGAGGAGAGGGTAAGTTTTCTACTGTTCACATCTGAAAGCTGGTTAATAATCTGGGGGTTTTTTTGCTGTATTTCTTTGGTACATTTATACTTGTTTCAGTTTGCTGATACGGGAACATGTGATTTATATTTTTAATTCATGAATACTCTAAAAGTTGATATTTGAGATATTGGAAAGACAAAGTTAATTTTGTTATTTATTGTAAAAGAAAAAGAGAATGAGCATTATTTATAAAGTTTTGTGTTGTGAAGTCCTTTACTTGTTATTAGCGGAGAGTTCCTCCCTCAGTCACTCTTCCTCTAACTCATGTAACACTTACCTTCTTGATTTTCTTACTTTTGTGGCCCCAGTTTCTCGGTCAAGTCCCTTGAATTCTATTATTCATTATCTGTGCTCCCTAGGTCTCATGAACTCCCATTGCTTATCTTTCATTTATATGCTTATGGTCTCCAAATTTATGTCTTGAACTTAGATAATCTCTTTCGAATTTCAGACCTTTATATTTAGCTACATTTCAGACATTTTTATCTGTTTGTCCCTTAAGCACTAACTGCTTCTTTTCCTTTTGAATCTGCACATATTCATGTCCTATTACAATGTTTAGTACCACAATCTATGCTGTTACTAAAGCTAAATACTGTCATCCTTGACCTTTTCCCCCACAGCCAGTCAGTCTCAGAGTCCTCTGAGTTCTTCTTCAGAAATATCACTTGAAAAATCTCATTCTTTCCATTACCACAGCAGTGTCCTAGTTCAGATCACCTAGTTTATTTTAACCATCTCTTAATTTGTCTCTGTTTTTATCTTAGACCCTCCATTATTCTCCACATTGCATCCCAGGTGGTTTGTCTAAAATCAAAATCTAGTCATGTTGCTGCCCTATGTAAAATTTTTTACCGGATTATCATTATTCATAGAATAAAGTGCAGTTTAGTAATTTGGTTTACTCGGTATATAGTCTTTGGTCCCTACTTAACCTTTCTAGCTTTGTGTCTTTTTCTCTCTAATTAGATTGTATATGGTCTATCTCATCTATTGTGACCCTTTATGCACACTGCTGCTCACTTTGCCTAGAAAAGGCTTTCCCTCCCTACTCTCAACTTACTGGGCTTCAGTTCTTATCTTACATATTTTCCCTTCTCCCCTTCTCCAGCCAAGTATGAATTAGCCGTTTTTATATGTGAATTTTCAGTACTGCAAAAGAAGTAGCACTTGAATACAAATTTAATTTTCTCAGCAAGACAGCTTTACTTTCTGCAGAAAGGGTGCCCCCTTTAGCCATCTTGCCATCTGAGGACACTAAACAAAGGAAGCAGGGCCATTTATATCTAATGCATCCATCCTGCAGCTGTGTTCTGATTCCATTGGCTGGAACTGGACTTTACACTCTAGGCTGTACCCGATTGGCCAACAACTTGAAACTTTCCTAAAGAGGTAAAGGCAGAGGATAACAAAGGAAAAGAATAAGTAACTTGAGGAATGCTTAGAGAAGCAATAGCATTTCTAAATAAGGAAGGGGGATAAGCTTTGACCTAACACTTGCCTGGGTTTGTCCAGGCATGTCAGTGCAAATACCTAGGCTACAGTGTACCAACTAAGAACATTGGATACACTTATTTCTTCATTATGAGTAACAGCTACTTTAAGATTATTAGCAAAAGCTTCAAAATAAATTAACCTTTGAATAAACTATTATTTATTTGTATTGAACTAAGAGGAAAGCTTTGAAGAGGAACCTTTTATTTATTCTTATTTCCTACAGCTGTTTTTGCTGTGAGCTCCCACAGTACCTTGTATGCTCCTGTTCTTAGTATGTATTACCTCACAAATAATTGTGCGTTTGTCAAAATTTTCTAAATATAAGTTTATTGAGGGTAGTGGTATATGTCCATACTCTGTAAATTAGACTGGCACATATGTCTGGCACATACTTGATGCTTATATTTTTCTGTTAAATGAGAGTAATACAAACTAGTCTTCTTTATAACTATAAAACCCCATTACATGATTTTCTTACATACTACATATCTTTTTAAATGATTTTCCCCTTTCTGCATGTTTTTAGAGGAAAATAGGAATAAGTAAATATCTAGTACCTTTTAAGTTAGCATACTTTAAGTTTTAAGATCAATAAATATGTTTATTTCAGGATTGTTTAATTCCATGATCCTATTTTAATTCAGACCCTATCATTGGAATCCCTGTTTTAATCTTAGCATCATGATAATGGGTATCTGCTTTTAAAAGAGGCTGCAAGATGAAACCTGGTTGTTTTTCCTGATCTATACCTTCTTTAATCTCCCACTACCAGTAATCCTTACTGATGGATTTGGTAGTAGCCTTTTAAAAATTATATTCCATAATAAAGGGAGATACCCCAAAACCAAAAATACAATTAAAAAAAAGTATTAAAAAAAATAAAGGGAGATAATGCTTAATTGTCAGACATTTTATTTGTTACAGTCTACTCTGACATTTGCACTGTCGGACATTTTATTTGTTACAGTCTACCCTGACGTTTGCACTATCAGCCTTGTAGCAGTGAGTGATGTGAATAAACATGCTGATAGAATTGCTTTTTGGGATGATGTCTATGGCTTCAAGATGTCCTGCATGAAGAAAGCTGTTATTCCAGAAGCTGTTGTGGAAGTTTTAGATCCGAAGACTCTCATTTCAGAACCTTGTGGTATTAAGGTAGGTACTTTACCAACTTTTTTTTTTAATGGTATTGCTGTTTTTCTTAGTTCAGCATTTGAAACATATTTGAAAATAATATATTGATTTTATATTTGGGCTTTCAAAACAGTACTCTTCCCTTTATAATCAGTATAAAACAAATTGAGGTCATAATATTTACCAGTTGACTATATCATCTCTTTGGAATCACTTCTCTCTATATTAAAACTCCTTACACTCAGTTTTACAATCCTTCAAATCTAACTCTGAACTGGTTGAATAATTTATATTTACTTTGGCTTAATCAAGGTAAAAAGTCCTACTGTATTATCATTTCTGCTTCATCACCCCCTCCTTGCCTGATTTACAGCCAGATTTTTCATTCATGTCATATATTCCACACAATTTAACTTCTCTCAGATTTCAGGCATTTTCAGATTAAGTAATTATGTATAGTGAATTTGCCCATGAAACTAAAGCCCAACTGTGTTCAGATTTCTTGGTTACTTCTTTTTGTGTTTTGTCATCTTATTTTTTGCCATGTTAATCTCTGGTTTTATTGTGAATTTTTTTATGTTGAATTTACATGGGTTCACTAGTAACTTTGCAGCAAAAAATAATATTGCTTTTCTTAACTCCGTAATCTGTCTGTTGCAACTAGATAATCAAATAAATATACAGTAATATGTTCAGTGTTTGGTTCAGGATATTCTGTATTTTTTTTTTTTTTTTTTTTTTTTTTTGAGACCCAGCCTCACTGTGTCACCTAGGCTGGAGTGCAGTGGCGCGATCTCGGCTCACTGCAATTTCCACCTCCCAGGTTCAAGCAATTTCCCTGCCTCAGCCTTCCAAGTAGCTGAGACTACAGGCACGCAGGCACGCACCACCACATCTGGCTAATTTTTTGTGTTTTAGTAGAGATGGGGTTTCACCATGTTGGCCAGGATGGTCTCAATCTCCTGACCTTGTGATCTGCCTGCCTCTGCCTCCCAAAGTGCTGTCTTCTGTTTTTATTCATGCTATTACTTTCATGTAGCATCAATATTTCTTCTCTGTACAAAGTAGATATTTAGTACATATTTAATTTTCTTAAATGGATAAAGCATTAAAAGTTAGTATAGAGTAATAAACATGAAGTTTCTTAAGAGCAGGCTGATTAAAATTGCATTCAGCTTTTAAGAAAAAAAACACTCTGTTTGATGGTTATGAGACTGTTCAGTCAGTACTCTGGTATACCAATAGTAAAGGGTTTATTTGGACTGTGGCTCAGGATAGGAGTGTACAGTTTATAACCAATTAAGCCTTAAGGTTAAGCAGAAAGAGGAGAGTTGGTGGAGGTTGCTGATTTCTCTCTGTAGTGATCTCTGCTAAATGCAAAAATTACTATGAATAAATAGTTGAAATAGAAAAATTTAGAACTGAAAACAAGATGTTGAAAAATGTATGCACCCGCTTTTTAAAATATATATTTAAGTAAATAGTTTGTTCTGTGTTCTCCAGTCCTCCTACAAACACATTGTACTTTTAAAATTTTTTCTGAAATTGTTTTAAATAGTGCCTCAGGTGTGTGGTTACATTAACTGCATTCACTGGGTTATGATCTACTCCTGGCTGGTCAGCTGATGACGGTCTTTACAGCACACTTCTGGTTAGACTGCTGTAGTGGAAAGGTTATTCCATTTCTTCTCCAAAGTATAATGGAGAAGGATTTGGAAAAGGGCAGAATGGGAAAATAAATATACTTGGCTATTTTTTTCCCTGGGTTGAATCACCGTAGTTAGTTTTGCTGTTTGGTTTAAATTGAGTGGTTTCTCCTCATATCTAACAAAAGCTATCTTCAAATACAATCATAGACATGAATTTTATAACAACTTTCTTTTCATTAGCGTGTGTTTTCAAGTGGGCAGTTTCTATAAATATATGGACTGTTAGCAATTGTGGCGAGTATACCATACACAGTAGGCAAAATGATATTAGGTGAAACACAGGAAAACTTTTTTTTGAAAGTATTTATTTTAGTGTATCAGGGAAACTTTAGCACATTAGAGCTATGATTTACTATTATTTACTATAGAGTATTATTTACTATAATACTGTTGCCATTAGAGTATTATTTACTCTAATACTATTGCTTACAAGGAGTCTCAATTATAAAAAAAGAATTTGATTTAAAGAAAAATTAACAAAATGGAAATACTAGTACTCATTAAACTTATAAATAACTCCAAAAACTAGTGTGTGAATGGTTAAAGTTTGCAGAACATTGGTTTCCAGTAATCATTTGTGCATAAAAGAAGTAATGTTTATCTGGGTGGTTGGGGGTGTTTTTGTTTTTTGTTTTTTGTTTGTTTGTTTTTGGATTATTTTTACTAAGCTCTTTCTTCCACTCCTTTTTCATGGGTAGTATATAGATTGCCATACAACGTCTATCTCAGATTTGGAGTTTTCGTCAGATTTTACCCTGAAAATTACAAAGACATCCATGTGCACGGTAAGCTATTTCGTTCTGCTTTCACAAATTTCACTATCAGTGCAGTTGATTGGCAGGCTAATAAGTTTAATTACCAGGCTTGTGACAAATGAAAACGACTATTGCCTCTGACAGTCTACCATGACCTTATTAGGCCATTGAATAGATCTGGTTAATAGGTCAGTAACCCTCAAAAAAGTTTCATTCAGTAGAAAAAGTATTAGGAAACCGTTTACATAATGATTTTATAGAGTCTTTATTATTTTCTATCACATAGTCAGGAACACTCAACTTTATCTTCAAAGACCGAAGTTCATACCCTATTCCTCCCTTTAACTCTTAACATTTAATTTAGATGGAAGATATGTTTATTTGGTAGAATATTTTATATTTATATATGAAAAATTACTAACCTGCTGTTAACTTTCCTTCAAAAATCAACTTGGTGTAATAGAAAAAATGCTTTGGAAAAGTTAGGCAGATCTGGGTTCATATGTGGTTTTACTACTCTCCTTTCATTGTTCAAGTTGCCTAAGTAATTTGTGCTTCAGACTATTCTGTTGCTTTAAGAAAAATGGGGACAATTCTATTTCAGTGACTCATTACATGGATTAATGAGATATATGTGAAGCACCTACAATATAGCCAGAAATGTTAGCTTACCAAAATATAAAAACTTTTTTCCTCTCTGAAATAATTTATAAATGTTCATTATTTTTAAGATAACATTTATCACTGTCAGAATACTCAAATTTTTTATAAAATGTGCTCCTTTACTTAAAGCATGAGTTTATATAGGCGGTATTAACATGAATATTTATATTATGTTAAAAATAATCATAGTTTTTAAAACTATGTCCTCAGAAGTTAACATTTTTATGGAAAATTGTATTGTCAGAATCTGTAAAATAGATTATAAGTCATGTTAACATTGAGTCTTCTGCCTAATTCTTTTAAATATTTGGTTCAGATTGATATACACAAGACTTCATGTCTTCTTTACAGTAGTTTCAGTTCATTTTGATTCAGTGATTATTTTATATCCAAATAAGTTTAACAATGTACTTTGATGTTTTGAGAGATTCTTCTTTTAGTTGAAGTTGGTTTTATAATTTTTTAAAGTTTAAATATCTAGATTCCAGATTTGTGACTTTGGGGCACTCATCATAATCATTTATTTAATTAACAAAAAGCAAAATTTGATTCTTTTTATTTTCCATGCATTTTCTAATTCTGCTTTTTAGTAATTGAAATGATTTTTGTCAATTGAAATTAGAGGCTAAAGACTTTAACTCCTAGACTTTCTCTTTGTTTTGATATTAATAAATACATGAGAGTTGAAAGAAGACCATCTTGATTAATGCAAATTAATCAATCATCTGTAAAAGAATTCCTAAATATGTTATCATATCACCAATATTAAATATACATTTCAAATATCTTTTCAGTGACTATCACATGAATCAAAATAGAGCAGATTTAAAACTCTAGTGAAGATGTCAAAAATTGTTTTTAGTTGTACATCTTTGTGAACTCTATATAGATAGAAGAATTTGTTGACTTTCATTGAAATGTTCTTTTTCTCTGGTTTATTGGTCAGGGTTCTTAGCTCTGAACAACAGAATTTAGATCAGCTTGTTTAAACTGAGAGATATATTAGAGAGAATACAGTAGTTTCCGGACACATTGGGAGAGCCAAAGGAACAGACTGTATTTTGAACTTCTAGAAACTTCTAGAACCACACCTTTGAACTGGCCTGCTACAGGGCCACCTGTTTTAAATAGCCTACCACTGTAGGTTCTATTTACCCTAATTCCCCTGGCCCACTCAGTGTTAGCCACCACTGACAACCCCAGATGAAAAAAACCTTTTACTACCATCCTGGTTACTAGCTCTCTGTCCTCCCAACCCATGTAGGCCATTTCTTCCTTCCAAATCTTCATTCACCATATCTGCTTGGTGAATCTAGGTCTTGTGGGGCTCCAGCTGTCAGTAGGTTTTAGAAAGTATAAACTACAGCTTTATGCTACAGGTCTGGAGTTTCATAACATATATGGAATTCTTTTCTATTTCCTGGTATTTGGGATAGAGTACAAGAAGTTTTGTATTAAAAGAAACTGTATCCTTCAGTCGTCTTAGTTTTATTCCATATACTTAAAAGAGTAAAAAGAAACAAAACAAGAAAAAAACTGGTAAAGTCTCTTTAATTCAGAGATTGGAATTGAACTTTTAATATTGAAGAATTTAAGTATCAGACAGTTACTTGCTTCATTTGTTCCTGTACAGAGAGTTCCATAAGAAAAATGAATTATAAGTAAACTCTTACATTATGTTTATAAAGTACGTTTTATTTAGATTTGCATTTTTATTCTCAACTTGCCTGAATGGTGTTTATAAAAAAAGTTTGGAAATTAGGTGAGCCTGAGATTTGTGAAGAAGGTGGCAGGAGGTTGGAGTGGAGTTATAGGTGTCTGGTCACTGCTGAATAACCTAGTTCTGTAACTTAGGAAGAATATATGAAGAATATATTGTTACAAACCCTTTATTGGATGCATGCCAGGTACTGAAGATAAAATATGTTAGTAGTTAGCATTGAATGTTAACTCTTCTGACATTATCCTTTCAAATTTACTTAATATTATCAGAGGAAGATAACCTATATCAACAAGTCATTGAACACTTGAATGTCAGATAATTGTGCTAATCACTTTAAAAGCATTATTTCTCATAACCATTTGAGGTGGGTACTGATATTATTCCCATTTTACCAGTGAGGAAAAAAATTACTTTGTTTTACTTGTGAAATAAAATCTCCTTACTCTTTCCTAACTCAAAAAAACCTTCATGGGATTGTACAAACTATTAAAAGAACATAGAGAAACCTATGAATAAGATCTCACAGGGGTAGAAGAAAGCAGGCTTCATGTTGCATTTGAAACAGATTTAACAATGTTTATTTTTGGCAAACAGTCTAGCAGTTGGAATGAAGAGGGAAAGAGAAGATGTATAATCTGAATGCACTTTCCCTTTGAGACAGGCCTCACAGATTTACGTGATGAAATCAGTCCCATAGTTCATCCTCTTTGCAGCAGATAAAAAGTAGATCTTTGAACTTTTTCCTCATCCTCTCAGAGTAGGCTTATACTTACTTGGCTAAGCATCTGCATTTCTTGGAAACCTTCTTCCCAGCATGATTACTGTAACATGAGCTTGACCAGGAGTAAGATTTTGTGGCCTAATGCTTTTATTAGGTTTTCATTTTTTGTGTGAGTCTCAGCTATCCACCCGTATTTACTTCAGTTCTCTTGTTCTTTGGGGTGGTGTCAACTCTTTACCCTCCCTCTTACAGACCTGTTTGTCTGGAGCTACTTATGCAAGCATGGCCTCTAAGACTACTTTTGAATGGATACATTAGTCACCCAGCTTATGTGGGAATAATCCATAACAAAAGTATTAAAAACGATGAGTACCTAATTGGAACTTTGTTTCCCCTTTATAGTTAGAAGAATTAGTGAAGATATTGAAAAAGTTTTTTAAAAGCCTAGTAAAGGAATAAATAAAGTAACTTTGGGGAGGAAGAGGAAGAGTTTGTTTGGGCTTTTTAGCTAGAGAGAAGAAGAAAGTATCAATTTGTACTGCTAAGTACAACCTTCAGATATATTAAATACTGCTTTTCTTGTGTTGAAACCTGAATGCTTAGCTACTAATTAAGGTGGAGAATTTCTCTATTGTAGTTAGCCCAGTTTAAATATACATATAACTTTTCTTTTTCTTTTTTTCTTTTTTTTTTTTTTTTTTTTGAGACAGCTGAAATCTCTGCCTTCTGCGATTCTCCTGCGAGAGTCTCTCTAGTAGCTGGGACTGTGAATATGCATCACCACAGCCAGCTAATTTTTGTATCTTTAGTGGAGACGGGGTTTCACTATGTTGGCCATGCTGGTCTTGAACTCCTGTGTTCAGATGATCCGCCCACCTCATCCTCTCAAAGTGTTAGGATTATAGGCGTAAGCCACCATGTCTGGCCATAACCATTTATTTCTTAATGAGATTATAAATGTGTGGCCTAATTTAAAAGTTAGACAAAATTGGATTTTACAAAGTTACAGGATGCTAAGAATACCCCTTTTGTATTTTATTTTCATAGCATGTGTATTACAGACTGATAATGCTTTTAGATAGCTTCTCTAAGATTATTAGAACCTTTCATGGAAAACATTTTCTTTTGCAGTCTCTTCCACCGCCATATACATACATCCCCAAATGACACAGATGAAATTTGATGGCATTTTAATGTTTTACATTAACAGACTTTATATTTTAGGAATATAACATGATGTGATATTTATATGTAAATATCTTGGATCTTGGTTGCCTATAATGACTGAAGGATAATTTTTCAATGAATACTCATACCACATACATAGCAATTTTCTGAACATTTCTTACTTTATTCTAGGATATTTTTGACAGTTTAGATAAAATTGTCATTGCTTTTATGACAGAGTATGAAGGTTTAGTTGGCTTCTGGCATTTTATCTATCATATCAGCCTGCTTTACCTAGCCCAAAATGAATAATAAAGTCAATTATTTCTGTGGAAAGTTTATAGGTATTCAGAAGCAAAAGCAGCAAGACTATAAAAAGTAACATATTAGAACTCATATGTTTTGTGAGTTTTATTTGTAATGCATTTGTGTAATGTTCTGTTACTCTGTATGCCAAGTAGTATTTATATTTGCATCTGTGTGTCTGCAAGCTACTTAAAGGTATAGAAAGGCATGTTCTTTCATAATTCTAAGTATACATTAAATGATTTTTAATAATGCTTATTACAGAACAAATGAGTTGTTTACCTTAAAAATGAAAATAGTTTAAGATGGATTTATCAGATTACATTCTTATACACATAAATAATACAGGTTGAGTATCCCTTATACAAAATGCTTGGGCCCAGAAGTGTTTGAGATTTATAATTTTTTCAGATTTTGGAATATTTGCATTTCCAGTTATGCATGCCTAATGCAAAAATCTAAAATCCCAAAACATTTCTTTGGAGCATCGTGTCATTACCAAAAAGTTTTAGATTTTAGAGCATTTCAGGTTTTCAGATTATGGATATTTGACTTGTATCTTTGACATGTAAAGGTTTTTATTTATCATCTCATAACCATTTTTATATCTTAATTTCAGCATTTTTTTTCTATCTATTAGCATGTACCAGAATGACTGGTATGGCAATTTTCAGTTTGCACAAACATTCCTTAATGTGTTTTTAAATGTCATTTAAGAATGTTATTTTTCCTAGGAATTTTTCTTTTACTACAGTTGTTAAAGATGAACTTGTGAGTTAAAAAAGCAGCAGACTTTTTTATACAGTCATGCTTCGCTTAATGAGGGAGGTATATGTGAAGAAATATGTCATTAGGCAGTGTTGTCATTGTGCAAATATCATAGAATATACTTACAAAAACCTAGATTGTATAGCCTACTATACACCTAGGCTATATGGTATAGCCTATTGCTCCTAGGTTACAAACCTGTACAGCATGTTACTGTATTTCCAACTATAGGGAGCTGTAACACAATGGTAAGTATATGTGTATCTAAACATAGAAAAGGTACAGTGAAAATATGGTATTACAATTTTTCTTCAACTTTTCAGTGGATCATGTGCAGGATGTACAGATTTGTTACATAGGTAAATGTGTACCATGGTGGTTTGCTGCACAGATCATGCCATCACCCAGATATTATGCCCAGCATCCATTAGCTACTCTTCCTGATATTCTCCCTCCCCCAATTCCCTCCCTGCAATGGGCCCAGTATGTGTTACTACCTCCCCAGGTATCAACGTGTTCTCATTATTCAATTCTCACTTGTAAGTGAGAACATGTTTGGTTTTCTGTTTCTGCATTAGTTTGCTGAAGATAATGGCTCCCAACTTCATCCACGGCCCTGCAAAGGACATGATCTCATTCCTTTTTATGGCTGCATGGTATTCCATGGTGTATATGTACCACATTTTCTTTATCCAGTCTATCATTAGTGGACATTTAGGTTGATTTCATGTCTTTGCCATTGTGAATAGTGCTGCAGTTAACATACATATGTATGTATTTTTATAATAGAATGATTTATATTCCTTTGGGTATGTATCCAGTAATGGGATTGCTGGATCAAATGGTAGTTCTGCCTCTAGGTCTTTGAGGAATTGCCACACTGTAATCCACAATGGTTAAACTAACTGACACTCCCACCAACAGTGTAAAAATGTTCCTTTTTCTCCACAACCTTGAAAGCGTCTGTTTTTTTTTTTCTTTTTAATAATCACCATTCTGACCAGTATAAGATGGTATTTCCTTGTGGTTTTGATTTGCATTTCTCTGATGCTCAGTAATGTTCAGCTTTTTTTCATATGTGTGTTGGCCACATGTATGTCTTCTTTTAAGAAGTGTCTGTACCTGTCCTTTGCCTACTTTTTAGTGGGGTTTTTTTTCTTGTTAATTTGCTTTAGTTCCTTGTAGATTTTGAGTATTAGACCTTTGTCAGATGGATAGATTGCAAAAATCTCCCATTCTGTAGGTTGTTCACTCTGATGATAGTTTCTTTTGCTGTACGAAGTTCTTTAGTTTATTTAGACCCCATTTGTCAATTTTTGCTTTTGTTGCAATTGCTTTCAGCATTTTTTTTTCATAAAATCTTTGCCCTTGCCTATGTCCTTAATAGTGTTGCCTAGATTTTCTTCTGGGGTTTTTATAGTTTTGGGTTTTACATCTAAGTTTTTAATTCATTTTGAGTTAATTTTTGTATATGGTGTAAGGAAGGGTCTAGTTTTAATTTTCTGTATGTGGCTAGCCAAGTCTCCCAGTACCACTTATTAGAGACTCCTTTCCCCTTTGCTTGTTTTTGTCAGGTTTGTTGAAGATCAGATGGTTGTAGGTGTGAAGTCATTTCTGAGCTCTCTATTCTGTTCCATTGGTCTATGTGTCTGTTCTTGTACCAGTACAATGCTGTTTTGGTTACTATAGCCATGTACTATAGTTTGCATTTGGGTAGCATGATGCCTCCAGCTTTGTTCTTTTTGCTTAGGATCATCTTCACTATTAAGACTGTTTTTTTGGTTCCACATTAATTTTAAAAATAGTTTTCTAATTTTGTGAAAAATGTCAATGGTAGTTTAATGGGAATAGCATTGAATCTATGCATTATTTGAGGAAGTATGGCCATTTTCACAATATTGATTCTTCCTATCCATGAGCATGGAATGTTTTTCCATTTGTTTGTCCTCTCTGATTTCTTTGAGCAGTGGTTTCCAGTTCTCCATGAAGAGATCTTTCATGTCCCTTGTTAGCAGTATTCAATGTATTTTCTTTCTTTTTGTAGCAGTTGTAAATGGGAGTTCATTCATGATTTGGCTCTCTGCTTGCCTGTTGTTGGTATAGAAGAATGCTAGTGATTTTGTATCCTGAGACTTTGCTGAAGTTGCTTATCAAGCTTAATAAGCATTTGGGCTGAGTTTTCTAGTTACAGGATTATGTCATCTACAAGCAAAGATGATTTGACCTCCTCACTTCCTGTTAGAATATGCTTTATTTCTTTCTCTTGCCTGATTGCCCTGGTCAGGACTTCCAATACTATGTTCAATGGGAGTGGTAAGAGAGGGCATCCTTGCCTTGTGCCTGTTTTCTAGGGGAATGCTTCCATCTGTTGCCCATTCAGTATGGTATTGGCTGTGGGTTTGTCATAAATAGCTCTTATTATTTTGAGGTATGTTCCATCAGTACCTAGTTTGAGAGTGTTTAACATGAAGGGATGTTGAATTTTATTGAAGGCCTTTTCTGCATCTATTGAGATAATTGTGTTGGTTTTGTGTTTGGTTCTGTTTTTGTGATTAATCACATTTATTGACTTGCATTTGTTAAACCAACTTGCCTCCCAGGGATGAAGACAACTTGTTCATGGTGGATAAACTTTTTGATGTGCTGGTGGATTCCATTTGCCAATATTTTGTTGAGGGTTTTTGCATTGATATTCATCAAGGATATTGGCCTGAAGTTTTCTTTTTTTGTTGTAGCTTTTCCAGGTTTTGGTATCAGGATATATCGGCATCATAGAATGACTTAGGGAGGAATTCCTCCTTTCCACTTGTCTGGAATAGTTTCAGTAGAAGTGGTACCAGCTCCTCTTTGTACCTCTGGTAGAATTCAGCTGTGAATCTATCTGGTCCTGGGCTTTATGTAGTTGTTATTATTGTTAGAATGTTTATTACTGCCTCAATTTCAGAGCTCATTATTGGTCTGTTCAGGGATTCAGTTCCTTCCTGTCTCAATCTTGGGAGGGTGTAAATGTCCAATAATTTATCCATTTCTTCTAGATTTTATAGCTTATATACAGGTTTTTATAGTATTCTTTGATGGTGGTTTGTATTTCTTTGGAGTCAGTGGTGATACTCCCTTACCATTCCTGATTGTGTTTGATTCTTCTATTCTTTATTATCTAGCTAGCAGTCTGTTTTATTAATTTTTCCAAAAATCTAGCTCCTGGATTCATTGATTTTTTTTAAAAGGGTTTTTCATGTCTCTGTCTCCTTCAGTTCTACTCTAAACTTGGTTATTTCTTGTCTTCTTCTAGGTTTGGAGTTTGTTTGCTTTTGGTTCTCTAGTGTTTTTAGTTGTGATGTTAGGGTGTTGATTTGAGATCTTTCTAGCTTTCTGGTGTGGGTATTTAGAGCTATAAACTTCCCTCTTAACACTGCTTTAGCTGTGTCCCACAGATTCTGGTATGTTGTCTCTTTGTTCTCATTAGTTTCAAAGAACTTCTTGATTTCTGCCTTAATTTCACTTATTTACCCAGGAGTCATTAAGCAGCAGGTTGCTCAGTTTCCATGTAGGTGTGTGGTTTTGAGTGAATTTGATTGTGCTGAAGTCTAAGAGACTGTTATGATTTCAGTTCTTTTGCATTTGCTGAGGAGTGTTATACTTCTGATTATGTGATCAATTTTAGAGCTAAGTGCCATGTGGCTATAAGAAGAATGTCTTTGTTTTTGGCTGAAGAGCACTGTAGATATCTGTCAGATTCACTTGAGCCAGTGCTGAGTTCAGATCCTGAATATCTTTGTTAACCCATTTATGTCTCGTGTTTCATTATTGGAATGCTAAGCTTGTGGGAGTTATTTATATCCTGCTGCCTAAGGTCATCCCCAAGGTCTGGTTTTTCACAAAATAAAATTGCACCTCCAGCATAAATGGGTTTTCTCAGTGATCTGTCTAATATTGTCAGTGGGGTGTTAGTCTCCCATTATTATTGTGTGGTAGTCTAAGTTTCTTCATGGGTCTTTTAGAACTTGCTTTATGAATCTGGGTGCTCCTGTACTGGGTACATATATATTTAGGTTAGCACTTCTTGTTGAATTGACCCCTTTACCATTATATAATGTCCTTTATTGTCTTATTTTTTATTGGCTTAAAGTCTTTTGTCAGAAACTAGGATTGTGACCCCTGCTTTTTTCTCTTTTCCATTTGCTTGGTAAATTTGCCTCCATCCCTTTATTTTGAGCCTACGTGTGTCTTTGCACATGAGATGGGTCTTGGCTCATTATCCAGCTTGCCATTCTGTCTTTTAATTGCAGCATATAGCCCATTTACTTTTAAGATTAGTATTGTTATGTGTGAAGTTGATCCTGTCATCATGATGCTAACTGGTTATTTTACAGATTTATTTATGTGGTTGCTTCATAGTGTCACTGGTTTGTATACTTAATTGTGTTTTTGTAGTGGCTAGTAATGGTTTTTCCTTTTTATATTTATTTATTATTATTTTTGGAGATGGAGTTTTGCTCTTGTTGCCCAGGCTGGAGTGCAATGGCGCAATCTTGGCTCATCACAACCTCCGTCTTCTGGATTCAAGCGATTCTTCTGCCTCAGCCTCCCAAGTAGCTGGGATTACAGGTGTGTGCTACCACGCCCAGCTAATTTTGCATTTTTAGTAGAGACAGGGTTTCTCCATGTTGCTCAGGCTGGTCTCAAACTCCTGACTTGAGGTTATCCACCCTCCTGGGCCTCAGTGGGATTACAGGCTTGAGCCACCACACCTAGCCCTCCTTTTCATATTTAGTGCTTCCTTCAGAAGCTCTTGCAAGGCAGGCCTGGTGGTCACAAATTCCCTTAGCAATTGCTTGTCTGAAAAGTATCTTATTTCTCCTTTGCTTATAAAGCTTAGTTTGGCCAGTATGAAATTTGGGGTTGGTAGTTCTTTTATTTAATAATGTTGAATATTGGCCCTTGATCTCTTCTGGCTTGTAGGGTTTCTGCTGACAGGTCCACTGTTAGTCTGATGGGCTTCCCTTTGCAGGTGACCTGGCCTTTCGCTCTGGCTTCCCTTAACATTTTTTCTTTCATTTCAACCTTGGATAATCTGATATGTTTCCTGGTGTTATTTTCTCATCGATTCTCTGCCATTCCTGAGTATCAGTGTTGGTCTGTCTTGCTAAGCTGAGGAAGTTCTCCTGGATGATATCCTGATGTTTGTTTTCCAACTTGCTTGGTTCCATTCTCCCTGTCTTTCAGGTACCCTAATCAGTCATATATTCAGTCTCTTTACATAATTCCATCATTCTTGGAGGTTTTGTTCATTCCTTTTCATTCTTTTTTCTCTATTCTTGTCTGCCTGTCTTATTTTAGAAAGATAGGCTTCAAGTTCTGAGATTCTTTCCTCTGCTGGGTCCGTTCGGCTATTGATACTTGTGATTGCATTGTGACATTCTCGTGTTGTGTTTTTCAGCTCCATCAGGTCATTTACCTTCCTCTCAAAACTGGTTATTCTGGTTAACAACTCCTATAATGTTTTATCATGATTCTTAGCTTCTTCACATTGGATTACAACATGCTGCTTTAGCTCAGCGAAGTTTGTTATTACCCACCTTCTGAAGCCTACTTCTGTCAATTCAGCCATCTCAGCCTAGTTCTTTGCCCTTGCTGGAGTGGTGTTGCAGTCATTTGGAGGAAAAGAGGTGCTCTGGCTTTTTGAGTTTTTAGCATTTTTGTGTTGATCTTTCTCATCTTTGTGAGCTTATCTACCTTTGGATGGGGTTTTTGTCAAGTTTTTTGTTGTTGTTGTCTATTTTTTTGTTAACAGGGCTGCTGTGGGTCTATTCCAGACCCCAATTGCCTCAATTTTTCCCATACGGAGTGTCATACATAGAGGGTGTGACCAGTGAAGGCAGAGAAACAGCAAAGATGGCAGCCTGCTCCTTCCTCTGTAAGCTCCATCCCTGTAGGGTATCTATCTGTTCCCAGTCTGAACTGCACCTGTAGAAGGTAGCTAGAGACTCCTGTAGGGAGGTCTCACCCAGTCAGGAGGAATGGGATCAGGGACCCGCTCAAAGAAGGAGTCTGGCTCCTTCTTGGTAGTGCAGCTGTGCTGTGTTGTGGAAAACCATTCCTTGTCCAGACCATCTGGACTCTCCAGAGCCGGCAGGCTGGGACAGTCAAGTCAACAAAACTGCAGACATGGCAGCTGCCCCTCCCCCACATGAAATTTGGTCCTTCTCAGGCAAATCCCTCTGACTGGAATTCCAAGCCAGTGGGTCTTAATTTATGAGATGTCATGGAAGTGGGGCCCACAGAATGACAGTACTCGTTTTCCTGGATTCAGCCCCTCTCCAAAGGTATGTAGGGACAGATCTCTGGCCTTGCCAGGAATCCTGGGGCCAGAATATGCAAAACTCCTGGGTCTCTGTGTATGCCCAAGTGGCTGCTCTGCCAGGACTCTATACAGGCCTGTGTATTGGACCAAGGCCCTGGTGGCCTGGCACCAGGGGGACACAAGGAGGTCTCCTGGGTGCACAGATCCATGGGAGAATTGTGGTTTCCTGGGCAGGATTGCACACTCACTTACTGCTTCCCTTGGCTGGAGTGGAGGGTTCCTTTGGCTTCGTGCCACTCCCGGTTGGGCCGTCACCCCACCGTGCTTTTCTTCTTTCTCTGTGGGTCGAGCTGTTTGCCTGGTCAGTCCCAGTGTGAGAACTTGGATATTTCAGTTGAAGGTACTGAATACATTTGCTGCTTTCATTCTTCTCTGTGAGTGCTGCAAACTGCAGCTGCTTCTAATTGGCCATCTTGGCCTCCTCAGTATTGTAATCATATGGGACAACCATTGTATATGCAGTCATTGACTGAAACATTGTTATGTGGCACATGACTCCATTTTTACTTAAAAACCTCTTAAAGTCCTTTATTTTGGATTCTATCAAACTTCATATATTTGAGTAGTGTCATGATATTTAATGCCTAAGTCTTTATATTAACAGATTTAAACAAATATTAAATGCTATGTGCCAAGTACTTGTCTATAAAGCAGTCAAGTAAAAACAAATAAAAACAAATAAAAGGTCTGTTAGGCTCAGACCTGTCATCCTAGCACTTTGGGAGGCCTCAGGTAGATCACCCGAGGTTAACATTATGAAACCTCGCCTCTACTAAAAATACAAAAATTTAGCTGGGCATGGTGGTGGGCACCTGTAATCCCAGCTACTCAGGAGGCTGAGGCAGGAGAATCACTTGAACCCAGGAGGCGGAAGTTGCAGTGAGCCCAGATCGTGCCATTGCATGCCAGCCTGAGAAATAAAACAGAAACTCCGCCTCAAAAAAAAACAGACACACATTCTCTGCTCTTAAAAGGCACTTAAATGAAAGGAGGCGAGTACTATGAACATTTTAATGTGAATGTAAAGGTTTAAATATAGAGATACACAGAGGGTAGTCTGGGACTGGGTTTCCGGAGGAAAAATGTAGTTAGTAATTAAATTTTACAGCTGAGATTCCATGAGGAAGTGAAAAACTTTGCCCATCCCAAAAAGAAACGTTTGAAGGAAAAGATTAAAGTACATTAGTCATTTAATAAGCTCACTTTTAGATAGTTTTTTCACCTGCTTTTTAATTCAGTGATTATTTTTTACATTCTTTGTGCTGTTCATTATTAGCCAATATTTTTATTTCAGATTTTTTTGAGTTGTGCAATTTCTATTTTCATTTTTAGAGTTATTTTTATCTTTTTCACCACTTTGATCCATCTTTTTATCTAAATTCCTTGACATTTTTAAGATATATTTGCTAATTCCCCAAGCCATCTGTGATTTTGCTTCTCTTCCTTTTTTCTTTTGACTATTAGTCACATTTTGAGTTCTCATATTTTATGCTAGGCATTGTATACAAAAATAATACAGACTAAAGTAGGTAATATTTTACCTTAGAAGAGTATCTCTTAGATAGCTAGGAGGAGGGGTTGATCCCTTTTGATTTCCACTGTCTTAAGCACAAGATCAGGCCTTCCCCTCTGGCCAAGTTCTTGGAAAGACCATCAAAATAAAGCTGAGTTTATGGTTTAACTACAGTAAGGATGAGCACTACACTGACAGTCTTAATAGCATCTCAGAGGAAGGACGTGAGAATATTTATGAAATTTTCAGCAGGTCTTTCAATTTGTTGCATTGGAGGGAAAAGGTCGTGAGTGGGATTTGGCATGAGTTGAGAATTGGTAGACATATCAAGGAGTGGGTTTTAAAGTGAGTCTTGGCGGGGCACGGGGGCTTACACCTATAATCTCAACACTTTGGGAGGCTGAGGCGGGCAGATCACCTGAAGTCAGGAGTTCAAAACCAGCCTGGCCAACATGGTGAAACTCCATCTCTACTAAAAATACAAAAATTAGCCAGGCATGGTGGCATACATCTATAGTCCCAGCTACTCAGGACCCTGAAGCAGGAGAATTGCTTGAACCTGGGAGGCGAAGGCTGCAGTGAGCCAACATAGCACCACTGCATTCCAGCCTGGGTAACAGAGCAAGACTCCATCTCAAAATAGAGAGTCTTGAAGAGTAGACAGGGTAGTGAGTCATCTGTTCTCGAGAACAGGGTATTTACTCTCCTGAGGATTCATTGATAAATCTGTTGTTCAAATAAATAGATTTTCTTGAGGTACCTGAAATAAATACCTTCTTTCTAAGCAGTAGCTTCTGGAATAGCAGAGAATTGAATAGTAAAGTCATGTTAATAGAGATAGTGAACTGTGTGGCCACAGAAGGTTTGGCTTAGGAGAAACCTCCCTCTCTTCCTGCTTTGCAGCACGACATGAGGGAGAATTGGTTTACAGAGAGGACCAGCTCTGCCTTCTGGATTTCTCCAAATTTGAGGGCCCTATACTAGTGCACCAGTGCACTGGGCCTGGCTAGTAAAAGTTTGCTGGTTTCTCCTTGTCCCAGCAAAGTTCTCGTGCCTGTGACATTTTTGCTGCTTTACCCACCACATGCGTCCTAGCATTGGGCAAATGTCCTCAGGTATGAAAACCACTGTTTTTGCTCAGCTAGGAAGAATTTATTTCTCTCTGGAGACAGTTTATTTAGGCCTATTTGCATGCAAGACTCCCCTGTGGTTTTAATGAGAAATGTTTAGTCTGTCTAGTGTTTTCTTTTTATTATGTCAGAGTGAGGGTCTTTTGCAACCCTCTACATCCTAATTAGAAGTCATCCCTGGATAAATTGCGTTATTGTTTTTTGAGACAGAGTGTCGCTCTGTCACCCATGCTGGAGTGCAATGGCATGATCTGATCTCGGCTCACTGCAACCTCCGCCTCCTGGGTTCTTGGAATTCTCTTCCCAAGTAGCTGGGACTACAGGTGCCCACCGCCATGCCCAGCTATTTTTTTGTATTTTAGTAGAGACGGGATTTCACCATGTTGCCCAGGCTGGTCTCAAACTCCTGAGCTCAGGCAGTCCGCCTGCCTCGGCCTCCCAAAGTGCTGGGATTACAGGAGTGAGTTTTTTAAAGTCCAAACTGGAAAATAAATCTAGGCCTACATATTTAGGATTTTAGAAAGTTCAGGAATAAAGTTAGGAAAGGTAAATGAAAGTAAACATAAGTTAGTGAAGTAAAAGTAAATTTTATGTTACCTTTCAGTTCTCAATTCAGTTCTTTGCTTTTTCTTTGATGATATACTTGATAGGAGTTCAAGGCTGCAGTGAGCAATGATTGATTGTACCACTGCACTCCAACCTGGGTGACAGAGTGAGATCGTGTCTCTTTAAAAAAAAGAAAAAAACAAAATACTTGATAAATGATAGAGATATTTAAGAGGCACCAATATTTAGCTTTGGATGGAGTCAAAACAAGTCTTTCAGTTAGTCAGTTTTTTAAGGCTAATGGAATTGCTATTAAAAGAAACTTTAAAAATCAAACCAGTGATTTCGTAGTCATAATACTCTTTGTTTTCATTCTACTTTTTAATTAAGCTTTAAATTTTTCTAATGGCTTAAGAAGAAAAACTTCAAGATTAGCCCGTTTATTTGCAATTGTGTTCTTTAAATCTTCTTATAAGGCTTCTGGAGTATTTCTGACAGCGGAATCCTACTAATTCCAAGCTCTTTTTTAGGTATTAAATTAGCTCTTAGTACTTTCTGATGTAAGTTGACCTAATTTTGACCTTGCAAAGCTAATCAGCTGACGAAACTAATTATTAAAACACATCTGTGCTGCTTAGAAATAGTAAGATTTGTCTTGAACTTGCATCGTAAGTTTTAATGGGACATCTGGTATATATTTTAATAGGCTTCATCAAATAAATTTTATGTCTTGAGGGAGAGCATTTCTAATTATGTGATCCACCTCTACAGTTGGTTTTAGGTTTCTCCTTGTGAATGACCATGTGGTCTAAAGTATGGTCCTGAACTTTGTACTCTTCTCTGAAATCTGAACCTTTGTAGCTAGGCTTATATGGTGGTGAGAACATTCAGATCTCTTTGTTTATTCTCCGGAAATGTTCTTTGATTAGTAGGACGTGTTAGGAGCTGAGGGGCATTGGGAATGCAGTAACAAGCCAAAACAGATAGTTCCTCTATTCATGAGGCATTAATAGTGGAAACATAATAAAATTCACCCTATTTTAAGGGAGTGGAAAAAAAATTCACCCTATGGATATTAGATAATACTAAAGAATTATTGAAAATTTGGTTACATGTGATAAGGACATTCTAGTTATCTAAGAAAATGTCCATCTTTTTAGAGAGGCAAAAACTGAATTTGTAGGGAAGAAATGACATAAGGTATTTGCTCGGAAGAAAAAGGAGGCAAAAGGGAGAATAGGTGAAGTATGTGTGCCGAATATAGGTGACAGGTTCTCAGAGGTTCTGTAATTGTATATGTTCGAAATTTTTCATAGTAGGGTTTTGTTTTTTTTTTAAAGAATCTCACAACAATAAGAGATGCTTAAGAGTGATGAGGCAAAAGTACTGCACTGAGATAAAGATATCTCTGTACATCTTAGCTGCCTGCTGTAGTTACCAGAGCTGAATACAGGTTTACCCTGTGTCTTAACCATTTCCCTCCTAGGTCCTGATACATGCACAAAAATAGGGTAATAAGTTCACCAAAAAACAAAAGTTCAGTAATGTCCATTGCAGCCTTCTTCAGCCCCAAGTTAGAAAGTAGGGTGGATAAATAAATGTGATATATTTATGGAATCAAATACAGCAATGAAAAAGACATGAGCTTGGCAATACAGCACAACATGGATGATTCATGAACAAACAGTTCATTTAAAAAGGGGGGAAAGGCTGAGTGCAGTGACTCACACCTATAATTGCAACATTTTGGAGGATCACTTGAAGCCAGGAGTTTGAGAACAGCCCTGGCAGCATAGTGAGATCCGTCTGGTCATGGACAGCAGAATAGTTGTTACAATTTGTGGGGTGACTTTGATTGGAAAAGAGCATGAAAGAGGTCTCTGCGGTACTGGGAGTGGTCCATATCGTGATCTGGGTAGTGGTTATACAAGTGTGTCCACTTGGAAAAAGTTCACTGAGCTGTATCTCAATGCTTTGCTGTGTGATCTGTGTAAAAACGGTTCTCACATTAGCTAAGAGAAATCTATTTTTTTGGTTGTACGTAATACTTCAGTTGAAAAGTTGACCAAAGCCAAAAAATGTCTATCTAGTAGTGAGTAATTTGATGAGTTCAAGGAGTTGAAAGAAGCCTAGCATGGCTGGGGCATGTAGATCATTGTGCTAAGAGGTGGAGAGCACTTGTGCTACTTGGCCATTTCAATTGTGATGTTTTTTAAGCAGAGTGTTGTGATAGGAAGGGCCCTTTGAGGAGACCAGAGTGGATGTGGGAGGCTATTCTAGTAGCTCAGGCAAAAACTTGTGGTGACTTACACAAAGGCAGTTTTAGGGGACTTGTTCATGAGTTATCTCAGAGATAAAAGTGACAGGACTTGAGAATGGATTAGATAATGGGGAATGAGGACAATAACCCTCATTGCTCTCAGGAACAGGGATGACTCCAAGATTTCTTACTCATACAATTTGAAAAATTAATGCTCACGTCTTTTAAGACAAAGAAAACTGGAAGAACAAAAAATTTCGAGGTGAGGATCAGATGGTCAATTATTACTGTGTTAAATTTCATACCTTTGAGTTACATAAGTAGTGGTATCCAGTAGGGAATTGAAATATAGTTCTATGATGTGTCAAATCATACTTCTGACATATTTGGCCCAGATACATGAGAGTAGGAATCAAAGATCATTTTGTGGAAGACTGTTTTGAAAATATCCCCCCAAATATGCTGCTGACACTATTTAACAAAGGATTTTAAACAATCATAAAATTAAATAAATCACTCTTGAACTGGGATGTATTTTTTAACCTATGCTATTCTTTGAGGCTGTTGGGTTCCAAAAGCTTGTTTTTTGTTTTTTGTTTTTTTAAAGCAAAACCAGTAGAGTGGTATCATATGCAGGTATGATTCATGCAAATAAACTTTAAGCATTCAGTTAAAAAAAAAGTCTGTGAGAGAAATAATGGTCTCAGTAGTACAGATGATTCTGTCCTTCATTTTATTTTTTTATTGTACATTAAGTTCAGGGGTACATGTTCAGAACATGCAAGTTTGTTACATACATATACACGTGCCATGGTGGTTGGCTGCATCCATCATCCCATCGTCTACATTAGGTATTTCTCCTAATGCTATCCCTCCCCTACCCACCCAGCCCGTTAGGCCCCAGTGTGTGATATAAGTGAGAACATGCAATGTTTGCTTTTCTGTTCTTACGTTAGTTTGCTGAGAATGATCATTTCCAGCTTCCTCCATGTACCTGCAAAGGACATGAACCCATCCTTTTTTATGGCTGGGTAGTATTCCATGGTGTATATATGCCGCAATTTCTTTATCCAGTCTATCATTGATGGGCATTTGAGTTGGCTCCAAGTCTTTGCTATTGTGAACGGTGCTGCAGTGAACACATGTGCATGTGTCTTTATAACTGAATGTTTTATAATCCTTTGGGTATATACCCAGTAATGGGATTGCTGGATCAAAATGGTATTTCTAGTTCCAGATCCTTGAGGAATTGCCACATTGTCTTCCACAATGGTTGAACTAATCTACACTCCCACCAACTGTGTAAAAGTGTTCCTATTTCTCCACATCCTCTCTAGCATCTGTTGTCTCCTGACTTCTTAATGTTCACCATTCTAACTGGCATGAGATGGTATCACAGTGTGGTTTTAATTTGCATTTCTTCAATGACCAGTGAAGATGAGCTTTTATTCATATGTTTGTTGGCTGCATAAATGTCTCCTTTTGAGAAATGTCTGTTCATAACCTTCACCCACTTTTTGATGGGGTTGTTTGCTTTTTTTCTGTAAATTTATTTAAGTTCTTTGTAGATTCTGGATATTAGCCCTTTGTCATATGGGTAGACTGCAAAAATTTTCTCCCATTCTGTAGGTTGCCTGTTCACTCTGATGATAGTTTATTTTGCTGTGCAGAAGCTCTTTAGTTTAATTAGAACCCATTTGTCTATTGTTGACATTGCTTTTGGTGTTTTAGTCATGAAGTCTTTACCCATTCCTATGTCCTGAATGGTATTGCCTAGGTTTTATTCTAGGGTTTTTATGGTTTTAGGTCTTACATTTAAAACCTTAATCCATCTTGAGTTAATTTTTATATAAGGTGTAAGGAAGGGGTCCAGTTTCAGCTTTCTGCATACTGCTAGCCAGTTTTCTCAACACTATTTATTAAATAGGGAATCCTTTCCCCATTGCTTGTTTTTGTCAGGTTTGTCAAAGATCCAATGGTTGTAGGTGTGTGGTATTATTTCTGAGGCCTCTGCTGTTCCATTGGTCTATATATCTCTTTAGGTACTAGTACCATGCTGTTTTGGTTGCTATAGCCTTGTAGTATAGTTTGAAGTCGGGTAGCATGATGCCTCTAGCTTTTTTTTTTTTTTCCTTAGAATTGTCTTGGCTATACAGTTTCTTTCTTGGTTCTATATGAAATTTAAGGTGTTTTTTTCCAATTCTGTGAAGAAAGTCAGTGGTAGCTTGATGGCGATAGCATTGAATCTATAGACATTGAAGAGGTCTTTCATATCCCTTGTAAGTTGTATTCCTGGGTATTTTATTCTCTTTGTAACAATTGTGAATGGGAGTTCACTCATGGTTTGGCTCTCTGTTTGTCTGTTACTGGTGTATAGGAATGCTTGTGATTTTTGCACGTTGATTTTCTATCCTGAGACTTTGCTGATGTTGCTTATCAGCTTAAGGAGATTTTGGACTGAGACAATGGGGTCTTCTAAATATACACTCACATCGTCTGCAAAGAGAGACATTTTGACTTCCTCTTTACCTATTTGAATACCCTTTATTTCTTTCTCTTGCCTGATTGCCCTGGCCAGAACTTCCAATACTATGTTGAATAGGAGTGGTGAGAGAGGGCATCCTTGTCTTGTGCTGGTTTTGAAAGGGAATGCTTCCAGTTTTCGCCCATTCAGTATGATATTGGCTGTGTCTTTGTCATAAATAGCTATTATTATTTTGAGTTATGTTCCATCAATACCTAGTTTATTGAGTTTTTAGCATGA